>JAUZND010074057.1:0-13832 GCA_034780555.1 Coelogynopora nodosa
AATTCTCGGCTGTCCACATTTGATCTGACATTGCCGTATTTGATCCGTCCGGTGTCTACATTTGATTGGGAAAACCTTTGTGAATATTTTAAAAAGCATATTATATTAAGTTAAAGATAGAATATATTTAGTGACGTCATACCGGTCACCAATGACGTCTACAGTCGATAAAAATATTAGCATCGAGCCTTGTAGGTTTCAAGAAAATATTGCCGAAGTTTGGAAATATTTTTAAGTAAGAGTTATAACACAATTTTTAAATACCGAATGTTACCGAATTACAACAAAAAATAGTCATTCCAATGTTTTGATTTAGAACAATGCCATATTTGTTTTCTAGTTTTAGATGCTAAGTCAGGGGGGAATAAGTCCAGGATAAAGAGATAATCTGCAGAGCTATTTTCAGAATATATATAGTTAGCGTTTACAAAGAATTTTCATGATATCAAATGGGTGTTTCAATAGTCACATTTTTTCTTAGAACCTTCCGTCTTGTTCTTTGTTCTGTCTACTCAACGTATTTTGAATTTTGCAACAGGCACGGATCCAGAAATTCAACCCATTTTAATAAACTAAATTGTTGAAACTATACCAAATGAAATTAGAAATGATTGTCCGCTTTTAAATTGCATTGTACCCTATCCACTAGTGATCCTTGTATCCACTTCTGCAGAGTTAGCAGATCCAATAATCAATATATAATATAATATAACATAAATATTATTGTTCATTTGTTAACAGAGTTTACATAAAAATATCTGTCATTATCCTGTAGTATTACTAGTTTTACTAGTAGTATAATATTTGTTAGAATTTTTTAGAACCTGCAACGCTATAGATTATTATGATTTTACATATTTTACATGATCTATGTACAATATAGTTGATTCTAGAATGACTTGTTCACATTGTTTATAAGACTACCTTTTCTGTTTACATTATTGTATATAATAATCTGAAGAATGTTTTCTATGTTTCCCGAAGATTGTACCTACTACATTTGTGATCATAGTGAAAGGAATTCCACACCATGCTATTAAAAGATACCGCCGGAGCTATCGACCCAAACGTTGAAAACACCCCTCTCAACGCTGCAACAACATTGACGAAGTATCCCCCGCTGGCGTCGAGTATTGCAGGCTGGAATTCTCACACACTATTAAACAACAAATTCCCTGTTTTCTCTGGCATCCTATACCTACCTACCTACCATATCATCTCATTCTTTCAAACCATGTATAACATTGTGTTCTTTTAAAAGCTCGCACATTCTATAAATTAACAGCTTTTGCCACACAAAAGCACCAAGAGAGCCGAGGTGTAATATCCCCTTATTTTTAAAATCAAGACATTGCGAAAGAAATTGAATGTTCCATTTTGTACTTTGTATACATAGTTATGGTTTTGCTTAGTGGACGTCTCCTTCTGTGTACTGTATCGTACTCAACACTACTTTTCGTCTAATTTGTTATATAAACTGGGTACAACATTCCACTATTTTCTCTCTCGTAAACAGATTTAGGCATGAATTATGATGCCCTACTTGAAAGTGGTGGACCCAACGGCCCGTTTCAAATCATTGTTTTTCTGGCATTAGCATTTGGAGGCTTCAACTGTGGGGTGGAAATTGCAACCATGGTAATCGCTCTGCACGTTCCACGATTTGCCTGCGTGCATCCCCCATTTTTGGAAGATTCTGTAAACAGGACGACTGATTCTATGACAGTAAATAACTCGATCTCCTGGAACTCGGCTTGTTTCGTTCCATCTGGCGAATTCAATAATGAAACGGTTCCCTGCACAAGATGGTTGTACGATACCAGTGAGATTGGATCTACTCTGGTGACCGAATTTGATTTTGTGTGTTCACGAAAATACTACCGGGAATTGGTCTACATGTCATTTTTTACAGGGCAAGTTGTCTCGATGGCATTGAATTCGTTTGGAGATTTTATTGGTCGTCGAAAGGTAATCTTTATCTGTTGTGTTATAGAGACTGTCTTGAACGTCTGCATTGCTATAGTGCCGGGTCTTTATGCGCAAATTGTGTTGCGCTTCTTTAGGGCATTTTCGACGTGCATATTTATTCAAAATATTGGGCTATTAGCAGAACTGGTCACATTTAAATATCGTGGTTCGTATCTAACTTCGTACTGGAGTTTCTGGAGTATTGGAACAATGTCAGGATCTGGTTTCGCTTATATTGGCCATGACTGGAGGACAATTAAATTGATTAGCCTGTCCACGAGTGTTATTTATTTCTCATATTTCTTCATAATTCCGGAGTCCCCGAGATGGTTGCTACTGAAGGGAAGACGAAACGAGGCAGAATCTGTTCTGAAACGAATATGTCAATGGAATAAAGTTCCATGGAATAATGCAATACTTCAACATTTTAAAATGGGAAGTGAACCCACTGGTCAAATGCAAGACCTGTTCATGTATCCAAATATGCGTAGAAAAACCATTATAATGTCCTTTGTGATTTGGAGCGTTTCATTATGTTATTATGGACTAACCAGTAATCCAATGTTATTCAGTAAAAATATATACGTTGGGTTATTTCTTCAGGGAATGGTAGAAATGCCAACATCTGCATGTGCATTTGTTCTTTGCAAATATCTCGGGAGAAAATTACCTTGTCTTACCCTCTTGACTTTGACAACAGCATTTTTGCTGGTTGTGCCTTTTGTGCGCATCTATGGCGAAGAAACGTTTTCCATGGTTCTAGCACTGTTCGGGAAATTATTTTTAGTCACAGGATTTGTATTCATTGATTGCATCAATGCGGAAATTTTCCCGACATCACTGCGCGGAGTTGGGTTTACCGTCACCAATGTGGTTGGCTGTTCGGGCAATATCTTTGCGGCATACATCAATCGATCTGGGGAAGTGGCCTTTTTTATACCGGGTCTTATTTACAGCCTCCAGCTACTTGTCTGCGTGGTTCTTATTTACTTTTTTATTCCCGAAATGACCCAGTGTCCCATGGCACAAACGGTTGAGGAGGCGGAACAACTGTATCCACGCAGGGAAAAGCAGTGGATTGAAATGATGAATGCGCGAATTTACCAGGACACGATGCTGAAGGAGGCAGAGGACATTTTGTTGAAGGAGGAAGAAGACACTGTGTTGAAGAAGGAAGAGGAGACTGTGTTGAAGGAGGAAGAGGAAACTGTGTTGAAGGAGGAAGAGCAACAGGACAACAGGAGTGGCATTATATGTACACTATAATGTATATACATGTATAAATCAATAATTAAATGGATGCTAATAAGCTAAACGAAACAGTAGCAGGGCCATTATAACATTACTAAATCCAGGAATACGTACCGAGAATGGAACCCACTATTTTCAGGATTGATGTCAGAGACTTCCAGCTTCTAACTAACATGGAGTACCGGGCATTGCATCGCATTTTAAATGTTGTTTTATTTTATATAATAGTTGAACATTTGCATTGATATTTTATGACTTTTCATTTCTATCATGTCTGCGTAATTTGAAAACAATTCTCAATATATTGGATAATCATGATTTTATTCCTTATACCAAGGCAGTAAAATTATTTCTGAACGGTTTTTTATTTCTAATAAGAGTAGTGTCTAATTTTGTAATAATAATAATAATAATAATAATAATAATAATAATGCTTTGTATTTTGTAATTTATAAATTAAACTTTTAAATATTATAACTTAATATACATTTTAAAGTTTTCAAATTTTACTAGAAGAGTTATGAATCGATAAATATTTGTAGTATGAATTTAAAAACTGAAATTTATTATATTTTTAGTATTATAAATAAACACATATTTTGTGCAATTTTTTCTAAATCTATACAACCCGTAATGATTCCCTTTTGAATTCAAATGAAACCTTTTTTTAAATGTGATAATTTATATTTTTGAGATTTACGATCAAATTAATGTTCATTTTAATTAAATATTAATTAACATTTTCAAATAAATAAATATGACTAAATTAATAATCTGATTCTATGGTCGCTGTTAGCATGACATTCTGTGGAATATTCTGTAAAAGTAATTTTTGATGCAATTAGCGTCTAGGTTATTATATTAAGTTGATTTGATCAAGCAATTTCTATTTGTTGAACCCCAAAATGCTTATGTTTTATGTAAATCAATATGTAAATATGTAAATCAATTCACAAACGCAGAAATCATAATCTTCATATGTTCAAATATGAACCATATAGATAGTTGGGCTACCATTCCTTTTAAAAAAAACAATTGTCAGTTTTAAAATCAAGGTAAAACAATTTTAGAATTGATTCAAAAACAGACCCACAACATACATTGTTTGTTCTCATTTTTATATAAAATATTATTATTAAATTGTAATATTGCTTTCTTAAACCTTAAAAAAAAGTTTAGGTCTACTGTGATTTTTTTGTGTGCATGATTTATACCTTAAACCAATGACATCTAGATGGTGTGTTTATTTACTGACCGGACAATTGATTAAATTAGCTATTTTACACTTTTTATAAGATTATTATACTTAATTATAATTATAGTTTACTAAAGAAGACAATTTAAAAACCAATTCGAATATTTTTTCTCTGTGAACAAGAGTAGATTATATATGTCCAAATTAGGCGACATTGTTGACAATAAGGCGCATGGTTACAGTGGTCGTCAACGTCACTATTTTCCATGACAACAGAGGGCATTTACTTTACTCGTGATTAACTTTGTAGTATACCCCACCCTACTTTAACTATATTAAACTAATTTTTTAGTAAATTAAACTTTTAAGTGATCTGCAGTTTTAACAACTGAAACGGCAGATATAGCAAATAAAACTGCAGATATAGCAAATAAAACTGCAGATATAGCAAATGAAACTGCAGATATAGCAAATGAAACTGCAGATGAAACTGCAGATATAGCAAATGAAACTGCAGATATAGCAAATGAAACTGCAGATATAGCAAATGAAACTGCAGATGAAACTGCAGATATAGCAGATGAAACTGCAGATAAAGCAAATTAAACTACAGATAAAGCAAATGAAACTGCAGATAAAGCAAATGAAACTGCAGATATAGCAGATGAAACTGCAGATATAGCAAATGAAACTGCAGATATAGCAAATGAAACTGCAGATGTAGCAAATTAAACTCAAGTTATCTACAGTTATGGTAAATTTGACTACATTATTATCTACTACAATCAAATGCATTATATTAATCGCAGTTGTCCAAAATATTACAGTATTTTCTCAGTTATGAATCTTTTCATTATTTATATACGAACTATGGGGATTTCTGTAGTGCATTTATTATTCTTTGAATATGGGTTTATAAGCGATGATAGGCCTATAACATTTATATACTCCAAAAGATTCGAGTTTTCTCCTAAAATTGTATAATTATAAAAAAGGCGGCCATTTTGAATTTATTGTATGTAAAAGATGTGGCCTGTAAATATGTTGAATAATTAGAAATTTGAATTACTCTTTCTAGAAAGGTTCTCGCCCGAATTTCAGACATTATTTCACATATCTTATTCACATAGCTTAAATTAAGTTAAATGTGACTTGTCATTCATTGTAAGTGTATATATATATACATACATGCATACATTTTCATAATATCGGTTGACAACATTTTAATAGTTTTTAAACTATTGTAAACATTTAAATTTAACAATTTTCACATTATGACATTGAAAATGATGTTTCAAATTAAAATCAGACATGACATTTTACAAATATAGTGGTCCATAAATATATAAATGTAATGGAATAAATAGATAATAAATAAATAAATAAATAAATATATGAATAAGTAAACAAATAAAAACAAAATCAATAGATATAGCGATAACTGATTTTATAGCAAACAGTACGAAACGTCATATATTACGTCATCATCTAAACATCATCATTTTAGTACGAAACGTCATCTATTACTCTGAAAGTCAAACATCCAATATAAACCTTGCCAACGCTACACGTAATTCACATTTTTGAACTATTTTCATCTTCCGGAATTGGTGCAATTCCTGTATTTAATGGCTCCATAGTGCCAGCAAAACAAGTTTCAGGATCAATTATATGTTTGGTTAGTACAACATCTGTAGCAGCTTCCTTGTAAATTTTTCTTTTTTTAATTACGTTAAAAAGAATTACATCGCAAATCAGGGAGGCCACACCAAATAGTCCTACGCCTGATCCAATGTTCATCGTAATAGTGTAGAGATCGAACCTGTAAGCGGTGCCATAGACTGTGACGAAAAACTGAATCCCATAGGCTTTTACTAATTCGCGATATTCCACTTTACCCATGGTATAGTAATTGCCATAGCGAAAGTTCCACCCTTTTGCAACTGGCGTCTTTGCATCATCAAGTCTACGAAATGTGTATTTTGGTAAACAGTATTCTTCAGAATAATCCAAATCACATTTCCAATCAATGTTGATGGACACCATGCCACCCTTATACCAGATATCGGGTGTGTCTGCATCTGCATATTTGAGAATATCACCAAGTCGAAATACGGGACAGTATTTTAGTTTCGGATGATCTGGCCTATATCTGCAGGTATATATAAACTTAGACGTCATCCAAGAAAGTACGTTACGACGTTTCACTCTATACTTTGGAAATTCAATGCTGTTCTTTAAAAGTACTGTAAAATTCGGCGCATTAGTTATCAAATATTTGTCCATAAACGGTAGCTTGTCATGTTCTGCAGGACACCAACCATAAATTTCACATACCGTCTTATTGGCAACTTGATCCGACTCTACACAACGACCTGTCTTTATCCCGCTTCCGAGCATGACGTACTCGCCTCGACTACAGTCCTCGTCTGTGCTGCAGCGGATCTTGTAGACGTCGTGGCTCTCGGGACAAGCGCCCTGGACTTGATTGGGCGTCACTACAGCATTGGTCATCACAAAGAAGGCGGAGTTCTGTTGAGGAGGAATGACAACATCTGCCACGTCCCAGATATATACGCCATGAGACCGGCCAACTGTTGAAAGATTCATGTAGGATACCCCTTTGAGCTTGGCGGTCACTCCACTGATGGCCTTGTCTGTGGCTTGGTAGCCCCGTTCATAGATCATAATCCAGCCAATGAGATACGCCAGGATTACAACCTGGGTTAGTCGAAAGACGGCTCCTATTTTCATGGATTTTAGGCGAACCACCTTTTGAGTCTCATACTCGCATATGCTGTTCATGACTCGGCGCATCATGTAAACTTTCAGAAAAAAAACGTTTTATTTGAGTTTTGACGCAATTTCGTTATAATCATTGCATTTTCCGAAATTTTCAGTGATGAATGTATGATTATCTACTCAATGAATAAAAGCTTTATATTCATTACAGATTTTCTTCTCTTTTCCTTAAACGTAATGTAAATAACTATCTTGACAAATGATGGTTAAATAACATCAATTATGAACTTGAAAATACCCTGATTTTATTTTAATGGTATATGTATATATATGCATCATATTTTATATCTAAAAGACGAATAATTCTACTCCGCCAACTAGCATATTTGATTAGTATATTTGATATATAAAATATGATCTCTGTGTATATGTACATCTATTTAAACTAATATCTGGAAATTGTGAAGCCGATACTTGTCAAAAGAGTTATTTACACTGTGGTCAACGATAAGAGAAGAATTCAGTTAAGTCAGTTGGTATAGGATGATTATATTTAAATCACTATTAAAACCAATAACGACTAGACGACGCATCACAAATAGTTTACCATTCTTGTACTGTACATTCACATGTTAATTCTGTCCCCATCATTCCCCAATGGAAACATAGCTATGTTTGCATGTACTGTATATTATAATTCATATAATTGAAACCGGTTAGTATTAAAATAAAGATTAATTTCACAGCAGGATAACAAATGCAATACTGCAGTTACAATAAGCAACTTTGCATCATATAAACCAATGTTACTCGCAGTTTGCACGGTCTCTTCACAACAGTAATTCTATAATAGTAGGCTATATTGTACATCGAATAGTCGTTCAAGTTCCGCATGATGAAGCCCACTTTGTTGATGGATTTGGCCGATATTAAACAGAGCAATTACCTATATATATATGTATACATATATATACAGATATTGTACATATAGGATGCTAAATATTTTTATCAAAATTTCTATTGTTTTATGCAGAGTATAATTATTTTTCTCAGTATATGATAAACTAATAATTATCATCATCCTATATGAGCATGATTAATTACAAATTGATGACTAAAATGTCAATAAATCAATAAATCAATAATTAACTGATATGTTCAGTATACTGGAAGCTATACTGAAAATTCAACCGCCGCTTTACCTAACATTTCAGTAATTATAGAACATAACTCGTCGGCAGCGCCTTGGCTGGTAATCTCGAGTAACATTCACGTCTCGTCTGTTTGATGTGGAGCTATATATTATATATATATATGGCAAGGTACAATAAACGTCTTTGATATTTGGTGCATATTATGATACAGTTTGAACGGACGCATGATAGTTTAATGTTTCTACATAATTTATAGACTATTTGCATTGGAATATGTATTTAATCGCGCTGATTGAATTGAATTTATTCAATCCTTTGACGAACGTCACATTGCGTCGCGTCGCACTTGGTGTGCATTGGTCTATAAAATAGGCTTCAATGCATAATTTGACTCCGACAAGTATCTTTGTGCTTACTATCGTATTGGACTTCTTCACTTTTAGTATGTATAGTTAAGTTGTATAGTTACTTCTTAATATATTAGTTAAAATTACTGAATAATTTGTAATAGAAAATCGAAAATTTGTAATAATCGAAAATTATATTAATGAGTATTTAAATGAAGTTTGTGTTTTAATGTCTTTAATTCATAAATCGAAATTCTAAAATGTATTACAAATGATGTTTTAACTAATTATTATTATGATCGTTTTGATGCAAATATATTATTTTAAGATATATATATATATGACTAGTATCTTTTGAGGGACTCGAAGACGCGGTTACGAGAAGCGTAAATTTCAGGAACGTTATCCGTAAATTTTCCACTGAAGTCCAATAGAAGATTGCATTTCATTTGTTATTGAATTTAAATGAAACTTTAATTTCCGGGCCATTTTATTTGATTGAAAGTATAAAAGTATAATTAAAATATTGATCGTATATTGATTTTATTGATTGATGCCCACAGGTCGTTACGAAAATTGCATTTGTTTAAATTTGTTTTTTTTCACTTACAGACATTTAATGAAAAAAATCTTATATAATTATATTATTGAAAACTTATAAAAGTAATCAATACTTGATAAAATATCGCATTCCTCGACTTTTTCAAATATTATTATAGTATACCTAGTTGTCCACTTGGAGATTAAATAACATAAATTAATTTGACATGTTTTTGGACTGTTTATATTATTTTACCAAATACAGCTTGCTAACATATTGAAATGTTTATTCATATGAGTTAGGTATTGATTATAAAAACAGTATTAGCATACTTATCTATTGTACTATTCAATGATTATTATAAACCTTGTTTCAGTAATAATAAAAATGTTGTGATCAACAGTTGTTTGTTTTAAATGTTGATGACTTTCAGTATTTATTGAAATAACTGTACGTTAACCTCCAATAACCATAAACTTCAATAACATAACAAATTTCATGAGAACATAACTATAACAAAATAAAACATTTAAACAAATATAATTATTTGACTTTTTTATACCTAATGTTATTTCTCTGACTTAAGGTTGTCACTAATAAAAAATAATTTCTTTGCGGTTATTAGACAATTTGTTCAATTAAGAAAATTAAGCTTTTTTAAAAATTAATCATTTCAACTCGAACCAAATTAGATTTTTTAAAAACGCAATATCATATATTATGTGGTATATTAAACCAAAAAAGAAATTCATCACAATGAAAAACAATATGTACAATTTGAAAATAGATATATTATTAACAACAAAACAATTACAAATCGATATTAGCATAATAAACAAAACAATATTAGCATAATAAACAAATCGATATTAGCATAATAAACAAATAATAGATATTAGCATAATAAACAAAACGATACTAGCATAATAAACAAATCGATATTAGCATAATAAACAATCGATATTAGCATAATAAACAATCGATATTAGCATAATAAACAATCGATATTAGCATAATAAACAAATCGATATTAGCATAATAAACAAATCGATATTAGCATAATAAACAAATAATAGATATTAGCATAATAAACAAATCGATATTAGCATAATAAACAATCGATAGTAGCATAATAAACAATCGATATTAGGATAATAAACAATCGATATTAGCATAATAAACAAATCGATATTAGCATAATAAACAAATAATAGATATTAGCATAATAAACAAAACGATATTAGCATAATAAACAACTCGATATTAGCATAATAAACAATCGATATTAGGATAATAAACAAATAGATATTAGCATAATAAACAAATCGATATTAGCATAATAAACAAATCGATATTAACATAATAAACACATAACAACAAGAGATTAAAGCTTAATTAAACAAAGACAACAAATTATGTATAATATATAATACGTAATAAATATGTACACTTGAGATCATTTGTGAAAGAGGCTAACATGTGTGTAACAGTTTATACGATAAAAACAACAAAGTTCAACAATCGGCGGTCCACTTAACTACAGTCCGTTTTATAAAGTGCGTAAATAAATAAAACAACAAAATATTTGGCAACAATAAATAGTAAAACAACTATAAAAAATATCATCTTAAGCAAGCTGTACATAACTGACTAGAGTTCACTTTTTCAACAATTATAATAAAAACAGTATTTACGTACGCTACTACTCATTTCCTTTTAAATAGTATTATAAATAAACTATACTTTCAAATATTAAAATATGAAATCTAAGCTTGCAGTTATTCATGTATAATAGTATTAACAAGAAAATCTGTAGTGCACAAATAATCAATAAATACTCCTAGATACGGTAACTATGTACAAAGGTCATGGTAGATCTCATTGAGACTCGAAGCCTTTCTATTGCACAGTGCCCACTCACTCACTCACTCACTCACTCACTCATTTCAAAAAATAAATTACGCAACAATGTATAGCGCATTGTTTTTAAATACAGTGCAGATAATATAGTTTGTACAGATTGTGGTTATGGTACCGCGCGGCCACATCAAGCATGGGGACACAAGCGAATGTTGAAAAGTGTGCAATAATAATAACCACCTTGAAGCAAATTCTAGAGTTGAACATCTCTAGTTGTAAAATGTAGAAATATTTCAGAAACTAATGAATGAACGTGAGATGCCTTAATCAGAAAATAATGGTCAACATTAATTAAAATATTTTAAATAAATAAGAAAAAATAATACTTTTAACAAATTTAATTTTAATTTCATTAAAGATCTCAATTTGGTTAAAACGTTGACCAAAGTTGAAATCTAAATTCTTTAAGAAAAACAGAAATATGAGACATGATTTATAACTTTCATTTCCAATTTTAAGCGAATTTTTGTAAAATTGCACATTGCGGTTATTATCGTTATTATACAAATAAATATACGTGAGAAATATACACAATAAAGTAACAAAATAGTCATAAATTTGACTTCCTCAATGAACAAAAAGATGGTGTTTATTGATAAATCATTCACGATGGAAACAAACTTATTTCAAACATTTAATTAAATAATCCTATATCCTATAAACCAATAATCCTACATCAATAATTTTCTAAAACGTTTTGTTTTTGTGAAATGTGTCGCGTTTTGTCACATCTATATAAAGTCAAATCCAATCTTTGTAGGATTTGAACACAGTGCATGTCATGTGTCACATATATACATGCATGAGATACACACACAAATAAAGCAAAAAGGGGTTCAGACGAAAGAACAGCTAAACTAACTACTGTGCAAGATATATACCTATATAATGAATCTAGAACGAGTGTAACTAATTAAAGTCGATATAATGCGCTTACATGTCATAGCAGGCCTATATGCGCCTCAACATCTCACCTTAACTATAAACTGACCAATAAAATTTTGTACAGCAAAAATGCAGCTTTCTGGGGATTTATGTTTTTCAACATTACCATAGAGATAGGTAAGTAGGTGTATAGAGTTGAACAGAATAATATTAAAGTTACGTATTATTTTTAGAGAAATGCATGTTGCAATCCATCACAAGACGGAGTAAATGCATACGACTGATTTTAGGCACAGTAAAGCTTTTATTTGAGCTAAGTATTTATTAGAATCGGTCAGAATAAATGACAACGGCTGCTTTGTAGTGGTGAATGCGAAATATGATGTTGTTGACTCTAAAGTTTGCAAATTAATATACGTCTTGCTATGTTTATGGGGATAGAATTTATATATTTAATGTCTAATTAAAACCAGTTACAATTTCTAAATGAGAATATCTAAAAGAATATATTGAAGTATTTTGACTACTCAATAATAGATAGTTAATGAGCTCAAAAGTTTTTGGGTATGTAAAACAATTCTGATAATTGTATAAACCACATCGTAGCGAAACATTATTGAATAAACCAGATCATAGCGAATCTAATAAACCCATTTCACTAAAAATATAGCCTACCAATTGTTTATCAATTCTTTTATCTTAAATAAAAGTTATAATTGGAAAAATAAAATTACAACGAGGGAGAAACAGAGACTTATTCTTCTATATTATAGTGAAAGCCATCTTCATTCAACTTGGTTGCTAGAGGCAACGAGGGGATCAAAGTTGCTTGGGGGAGTGGCTGTATAAGACGGCATAGTACCGCTATAGCCAATGAGAGATTGCTGTATATTAAAGTATTGATCGATGGAGGAATAGGACAGGAATTAGTGTTGTCGCGTTGTAATGACTGAAATTAAAACATAGAATTACATGCATCAATAAATGCATCAAAGTATCTGTATGTGACATTTATTTTTTAAGTTTAATTCTTGTTAAATAGTAGACCAATTTTAATAGATATACTATGTATTTTTGGACACCACGACACAACAAATTGCTTAGATTTACCTTGGGAGTGTGTAAAAATGTTTTTAATGAGCGCATAGCTTTACATACAATATTGATTTCACAACATTAAAAAGCAACCCCATTTGGTGTCAATTATAACAAAACAAATTTATAGTTTAAAATTTAAAGTTTTTTCGTTTAAACAGAATAAACTAGGAGTAATTTAACAATGGAAAATCTATACATTTTTGAAGTATGTTTTCCTATGTCCGATGGTTTGGATAAGGTCGAGACTGAATATTTTAATTGAAACATTCATCCAAAAAATAACCGAAAAAGCAAATTCTAAAAATTCTTAATCATTTCAATAAGAGACACACTTGTAAAAATAGAGATTAGGAACTGGTTTGAACTGGTTTGAACTGGTTTGTTGAACGCATTTTTCAATGCACACCAAAAAGAAATTAGGAAATTAGTGATTTGGAAAGCGTGTAGATAGAATTTCAACTGAATTATCGAATGAATAGATAACCCTATAACTACTGATATGCATATAAGCGTAGCGGAGGAAACCGTTGAATATCTTTCAACAGTGAACGTAGGTTCGTAAATTTATGACTAAGGTTTATATAAATTAAATAATGACTCCCAATACACTTAATAGTTGCTAATTGTTATGCTGTTTGCTGACCGTAACTAAGGCTTGTTTACTGACCGTAACTAAGACTTGTTTACTGACCGTAACTAAGACTTGTTTACTGACCGTAACTAAGACTTGT
>JAUZND010074068.1:0-16729 GCA_034780555.1 Coelogynopora nodosa
CATATGTTGACTGATAAAATTTTAACACTTTTATCACTGATTATTATCAGTATAGTTTGTTTATGAAACGCAATATCATATTTTGCAAAAATATTTGTGATAATTTTTTCTGATAATTATCAGTTAGCAGTGATAATTATTAGTGATATATGTATCACTAATAATAATTTTTTTATCAAACGCTATACTGATAATTATCACAGTTTAACTGATTTTTATCAGTTACTGATATTTTTATGAAATGGGCCCCAGACCATATTACTGACTGCTTTCATTCATTTATCTGTATCCATGGATTGAGTATTTTTTTGGGTATAATATTGATAATTGTGATAATTAACCTATCCATTTTGATCAAATAAAGGTAATGCTAACTTTCTCTTTATCATTTAAATATTTTAAAAGTCATTACTCTGTATATGTTATTCATAGTCATTACATGCTTTAATTTAAATTTATTTAGTCATTTGCACTAAATTCATTTAATGTTTCTTAAAACAATAATCTAAATTTTTATATTATAATTAGTTAAATCCTACATATGCAAAATTTATTTAATTATTTAAACAGATTTATAATTAACTATATTGAAACGTATTATTATATTTACCTAAATTTTAATGTTAAAATGATTTAAATTTTACTTTATACATAATTAAAAAACTAAATACAAATTTAAACATATTTAATGTTTATAAATAAATTTAATTTTTAGAAGTATAATTTTTTGAGCTGAAATTTTATACTGAAAAAGTGTCAATTTCCTAAACTGAGAATTTTTTAATTTAATTTGAAAAATATTCTAAAAATACTATTACTTAACTATGTTACAAAAATGCTATTAATGTTTAAATTAAAATGTTCAATTTATAATCGTTTTTTATATATGATTGAATTCAACTCACTAGGTACTTTACATTTTATATAGAAAAACTATTTAACATTATTTATTAGTCTCAATCAAAGTATATTATTTTATTTATTCATTGTGTAATTTATATTAATTTATTATAAATATCTATGTTAAATTAAAAATAAAAGCATTTTTTTTGATAATTAAAGAGGAATGCATTAAGTTGTAAATTAATAAATGTTAATATTTTTAAAAACAATTTTCAGGTTATGGCTTTTAGTGGTGAGGGATCTCATTGGATACAGAAAGTAATCACAATTTCTGGAAAGTCAAGAGGTTGTCACTACATCACGGAAGAAGTATCATCAGCTTTACCAGAATTAAAAAACTTTAAAATTGGAACATTACACTTATTTAGTTAGTTAAACTTTTTGAATCAAATGTTAAACACTTATATTATTACAGCATTTAATAACTGTTCGTAATTAAAATATTTACTTTGGTTTTCAGTGAAACATACTTCAGCAAGTGTACTTATCAATGAGGTAACATTGTATATTACAAAAATATTTATTTTTCACATTAAATTTAATAGTGATTCTGTCCTTTTCAGAGTTGGGATCCTTCTGTCAAGTTTGTTATATATTTTATTGTATAGCTATTTATTATTTTAAACTTTACATGTATGCAGATTTAAGAATTGCTCAAAGTCTGGTAAAATGTCTGTTAAGAATATTATCTATATCATTAGACTAATCAACAACATCACTGGTTCCCATTTCCAGAAGAATTGTTTTCAAAATCCTATAGATTACTTATCATGGCCTCCAAGTAGATGTTCGAAACTGTCTTTGAATGTAATTTTTTTTCATTATTACTTCACCTGGATTCTATTAGATTTCACCAGTCAGTTTATCTAACCACTAAATATGGCTCTGTTTTCTTGGTCCACTTCTGAGATAGGTTTTTATTACCTGCAAATTACACCTTATATTTTCTGACTTCGAATTTCTTTTGAAAATTGATCTTTTTTATTCAATAATTAAAAAATTATTTTTTATTTTCCTCTACTTTTGTCCAATTGTCTTCCTGTGTGTGTTCAGTCAATTTTTTAATTATTTCTGTGGATTGCATTGCTCTGTATATTCCATTTAGATGACATTGATATAGATTTTTGGATTAATTTGATTATTAATTATAATGCTACAACTACTATGGGGAGGGAGTGATGAAATTTCATCAAGATATAATTGCAGATCAGTTAAAATAACTGATTTTCCGAATTAGCCTTTATAAAAACCAGTTATTAAAAGCATTCTATTGACTATAAATCATATAAATCAAACTCTGATCTTAAATGTTGTAATCACATTCTGTCATTTAGATGATATGTATAATTAAAAGTGGTTGTGCATGAAAGCTTATTCTGAAAAACATATTTTATTCTGATCTGATCACAATTTATCAGATCTTGATCTGATCTGAGAATTAATAATAAAAATTGTTTATATACTTTGTTTCTCATTATTAATTGATATATTAAGATTGGTAATATTTAAAGGCTCTCTTCACTATTTTAGTCCTAGTATAGAAATATGTTTTCAATTTATGTTTTGTTTCTTTTTTAGAAATGATATGGAAATGTTACTAAACAAATGGGCTCCAGAGGTATGTTCAAAATAATAAAAATTAAAACATCTTGATTTTTAGTATGTACGATGAAAAGGTTTCAAATATACTTTAACCAATTTCTAACAAATTTGTGAAATATTTTGTAGCTTATTTTATAAAAAAAAATCCACATGTATTTCTGTCATTCTTATTACATTCACTACAATTATATATCATTACAATATTTAGGGATGTTGTGGTATATGATTAAAGTATTTGAACAGTATCACCTCTGTATACAAGCAATAAAACAAAAATATTTTTATCTATGTTTTACAGATATTTTGTATG
Organism: Coelogynopora nodosa; assembly: GCA_034780555.1. NCBI lineage: Eukaryota > Metazoa > Platyhelminthes > Proseriata > Coelogynoporidae > Coelogynopora > Coelogynopora nodosa. The sequence continues at coordinate 2,816 of JAUZND010074068.1, forward strand.
ATGTTATTAAACCATTTGAAGATAATATTTGCAAAATGTTTGACATATTGACTTAAAAAAGCGTTTAAATGTTTTTATCAATCATATTTTTCTGTTCACTTAAATTTTTCAGAATTTAAATTACAAACACTCATGCGAAGGTCCTGATGACATGGTATGTCCTGGCTTCCTATTTATACTTGTCAAAGATAGTATCAATATGTGTGATCTAAAATGTTCAATAGTATATAATTTTAGCTTAGTTTATTCACTGTACTGTGTGTAGTGTACGTTTTTCTGTAATGAAATGATTTATTGATATTGGTTATTCACTATATCAATCTCTTTTAACTAAAATCTGGATTTTAGTTGTAACCTGTAAATGTTTTTTTCTCTTGTTCCACTACTTGTTTCCAGATTCTATATATTTATATAATAAAATCTATGGTTTGTAGTTCTAGAGTGATTATAAAAGCAAAACATTTTTTAAACCCAAATTTATAGTTTTTATATGTAAAGTAAGTTATTATGGTAAATAAATGGCCACTTTGTAAATTTGAAACAAGTATATCCTTAGTTGGGCCTTATTTGATGTACACTAATATCTCATTTTATATAATAGAGCTTACATAATACCATACATCAACTCAGTTTTAGTTGATCTTTTAAAATGTAATAGTAATGTCTGTAAGTGAATAGTCATTTAGCCATCATATAATTGCAATAATTTTTCTTCATACTTAGGCTATATATAGGTGGCTTATTGTGTTTAAAAATTATACCATTTGGATTAGGTGAAATTCGAAATGTGCAAAAAATACAAATGCACCATTTCATATTTCAAACACTTACCATGTTTAATTTTAGTACTATAGGTAAGGTGGAGATAATGTAGTAAGTAAATGTTTTTTGTTATATAATTAAAAAGTAAACAATGTTGTATGTTTATGAAATAAATTTATCTTTAAACACTATATATACTGTTTAACGTACCTATATATTTTTTATATTTGACATACTATCTCAGTACAAATCATTAGCTATTTCTATATTGGGGCGCATAATTGTGATTATTCCAGCTGTGACCATATGATTGTGTACTTCTATTTCTGGCTTCTATCACGCGAGTGTCACACTTTCTTAATCACTCACGAAACATGTTTTGGAATTGCTCATCTTGACAAAATATTGTACAATCGTGATCTCAATACAATATTTAATCGAATTTATCATTACTAGATATATATGTAGATTTGTCGATTTATATATTGCACGACCAAATTCCACATATTATACATAGATTAGTAAATAAAGACAAATTTGCGATAATATCAATGTACAATAGCACACATGTATTATAATATATATTCTTAAGAACACATTTACTACATATACACATTTTAAAATAATATCATCTTACATATTGATATTTATTTGATGTGGAGGTTAAATATATAACATATTATAAGATATGATAAGTGTTTTAATATAAAATGGGGTATGTTGCGTTCCTTTTATCCTTTAGCAATATTTGTATTGAAGCCGAAAAGATTCCATGTAAGCTAGTTTAATAATACAAACTTGCAATGTATTAAACAATATAAGAGAATTCAATCTTTCGCGTCATAATCACTTAAATAGGCCTGTGGCAGCATTTTTAGCTCCTTATGTGTCGCAATTGTATTAATTAATAATTTTTCATTTTTTTAAATTTAACAATGAATTATAATAATACAAAATATTTGATACATATGATTTTGAAACAAATACGAGTCACTTAAACATTCTATTATTGGAGTAAAAATTAAGAATTATTTGAAATTGTTTGTTAAATCAGTATTTAAAATGGGATATTTTATGTTGTATTTGCGTTTATTTTTTATATTGTTCCAATTTTGACATGATCCATCCAAAACACCGTTTTTTGGCGCATAACTTTTTTATCGCAACGATAATTAGCTATGAATAATTGATGTTATTATACGGCGTGTTACGATCCTCTTTTTTATTACTTATATGACCATGTCACTACAAGGAATTGACAAATGATACTGAAAATTTAATTGATATTATGTTCTTGATTTTAGCCCGCTCATGGCAAAAATGCTATACTTGGATCAAGTGTAACTATTCCTATTACTAATGGATCCTTTAATATGGGAACCTGGCAGGGGATTTGGATTGCCGAACACAGAAATTCTAAAAGTAAATTTAATTGCTTTTCTAGTGTTTAGCTGTTAACACTTATATACACGTAATTTTATGTATACACGGTCCATGCTGCACGTTGGAGGAGGAGGTGTCTTTCCGTTGCCAGAATTTCGTCGTCGCAGTGGGTGCAGATATTGTCGGTCTCTAGTTTGTACTCGAATCTGGTTTGTCTGAGTATGATGGACTTCCCCATACGAATCTGTACGATCATCCTGACTTCGCTCTTTTGTGGACGAGGTTCGGTGTCTTCCCGTCTTTAGCTTGTTGGTGCCAGACGAGGGTGGAGAAGCTGTTGTTAGGGTCTCTGGCCGCTTTTGTGGTATTCAGCAGCCATTTCTTGCAAACATGACGCGCAACTTGATGTTGGGCGGATCTGAGGTCGATCATGGCATCACTTTGGTCTTTTCTAGTGCCATCTTTTGTGAGCTGGTCCACAGCTTCATTAACATTGAGCCTCGCGTGCCCTGGGATCCATTACAGGTGAATCTTCCAGTTATCATTATTCAAACATATCAGTTTTCAAACATATCGGAGAGGCCGTCTGGAGTAAGCACCGTGACTTTTGTAGAGACTGCAGACACCGTTGATGAGAAATTTAGGGACATTGTATATAATCCTAAAACTTTATATACATGATCTACAAACTGATTCATATGCTTTTTTGATATCGAAAACTAGTATAATAAGTCTTTTTTTGTTAATTTGATATTCTTCTACTGTTCGTCTCAATGAAAGTATTTGATGGGAGGTACTTCTATGGGGTCTAAATCAGCTATGCATGGACAAAATAATTTATTTATGACAGTCTAAAGTGAATAATTTAGCCGAAAAGCTGATTAATGTTATACCACGGATTTTACATGAATTAAATAATAAATCATTTTACATGAATATGAAATAAAAATATTTTAATAATATATATATTTAAAATAATTATCAAAAAATGTGTATATAAAAATTACAACTAAAAATTATTATTTTTTAAATTATTGAATCAATTGTTTACAGAGAAAAAATTATGTGCACATAATTTAGAATTCGTATCATTTTCGGAACCTATCCACCATCAAAAGGATACCATGGAGGTATCGTTAAACTCCATTCTCTTATTCACCTAAATTCACTTTGGTTTAGATTTATCTATTCAGTCTAAAGTAAAATACTCTGAGCAAATAGGAGAGAAATGCGAGATATACAAACAATATCTATATAAACAGAAACAAAATGTACCGATTGTATTCTATGGCTCCTATAGGAATTACAGTGACTTTATTCAAGATTAAAAAAATTCTTTCTGTTTCGAAATGTAGACCTACGAGTTAGCAATATAATTTTTTAAATTTATAAATTAGAAAAATTAAATATAGGTTTTTATGATTTGTTAATATTACTACAACTTAGTGTACCAATAAAATCTATTTGAAAGCCAACATATTGCTAATGTTGAAGTGTATTTCAAAATTTACGAAAATACATAATCATGTTAAACTTTCATTGTTCTGTTGTTTTCTACTTAAACTTAAACACGGTATAAACTTTCGATTAAAATGGGTTTTACTTTTTTTTTCCGAATGGGCATAATTCAAAATTATATTCATTCTTATTTACCGAGAAAAGATTAATTTTTATTTATATTTGTGAACTATCTGTTTTTATATATTTGCCGTTATGTTCTTATGCTTTTATTGCCTAATTTCCTTCTTTTTTAGGTAATCGTGATCTAGTTGCGACTATTAATGGTTGCAAGAAATGATTGGTATCTTCCTGTTTGTTTACATACATTATAGATAATGTATTATTGTATATAGATTAATTTGTTGTTTATTATAGTCTACGTATTTTTTAATTTACTTTCAAAATGACGTATATATCCATATGTAATAAAAAATGTTTTTTTAGACAATATAGTTTTATTCATACATATTTTTTTTATTTATTTTTTTATTTAACTATATAAAGTATACTTTCTGTGTTTTAACAATAAATAAAATTATAACATTAGGTTCTTACATAAATATTTAATGTTTTGATCAATATATGGCGTAACATTTACTTGTAATTTAGTAATTAGTAGTATAATGATGAATCTAATATAATGATCATCGTAATAATGTATTGATGAATATTTATATAATAATAATCTCAAAAATCGGCCCCTCGATTAATATAATTGTTATAAAAAGTCTAAATTAATATCACTCTAATAATAGACCTATGGGATGGTTATTTATGAACAATATGTAAGCCTAAGAATATAATCAAAACAACTGTGCAAGTTCTATATGTACTTTAATTACATTGTAAAATTATCATTTTATATAGTAAACTCTGAAAACTCGCTTGGAACCTTTTGAATGTCCAAAGACTTGCATCTTTTTTTAAATCTAATTTGGTACACATGTTTTGTTATTATCCGTCTGTACCTTATATAGTTGTAATTACTTTTATAATAAGATAGATAAAACAATTACCTATACATTAATGGTCTGTCCCAATTATGTTTAACTGCTTTTTATATTTGAGAGGTGGCCTTAAATCCACAGGTTTTATTTACATAGAAATAAAGTACGTACAAGCTATGTTTGATTGTAAATATTTTAATAGTTGTGGTTTTTACGATAAAACATTACCTTTGTTTAATCTTTTAAGTTTAGTCATGAAAAATTATTAAATTTTTTTTAATTTCTTATTTGGCGGTCGCTTTGATAATTTTTGGTTCTTATTATTGTTTGTCGTAGTGCGCGATTAATAAAATGGAATGTAATCATTTATTACAATTCATTTATTAAAATAGTGTTTTAATAAATGCTAACATAATACTCTAATATATTGTACCTATTATTTTAATTCATATCTGTTTTGTTACAATTTAAATCAAATATTTGTACAGTGTATATGTGACTGCTCCTAATTCAGTTTATCTACATACATAAAGTAAAATTTAATGTTGGCCCTAATGTCGTTACAAAGATGTTATTGAAGAAATATATTCCTTACCAAGTTATATGTAATGGATTACCATATACATACATGAAAGTTGGAAGAATAGAGAATGAAAATACAGTTTTGCGATCTGTATAGTGGGCAAAACGACAGTGAAATATCTATACAGTTAACTTTTAAAGGGAAGTTAAAATAACTTAATGCTGCGTCATACAGTAATAAACTTCCTTAAATATATTGAAAAGCTTTGATTAGACGTTATAATTAATTGCTGTTCGCACTCAATGGCCTTCAACTGTCATGCGATCAATTCATTTACAATTAAATTTTACCATAGATTATACTTACTATATATATTTTTAAAATATATAAATTTTTACATTAATACAACATTTACTTATTTCACGATGTTTGGCGTCAGTAAGAAGTCTTGCTTTATAAGAGAGCTATGTTTTCTTGACCTTGGCGTATAGAATCTAGGGGTTTACAAGTAAGGAGGTGTTGATCAGTTGATGTCATAATAATTATGGAAGAAGAAATAATTACAAATATTTATTTTGATAATTCTCTTTTGTGTATCTATTTTGGCATTAATTTTTAGGTTAAAATTAATATATCTTTAAATTTTTTAAATAAATACATTAGATATTTCTATTAAAACAATATGTTTTTATTCATAATAAAATTTAACATTGCTAATATTTATATGAATAGTTTTACCAAATTTGCACAATAATTTTGATTCCTAATATTGTATTGTAATCTTTTATTTTCATGTATACCTTCCTTTTAATTATTTCGTGCTATCTTAAGAACAAATAATAGCATTACAAATTAGAATATTTTACGTAAGAGTTGTTAAATACGAGAAATTTGTAGTAACAATATATGTATAATTTTTTAATGTAGTAAACGAAAAAACGACTTAATATTTTTTATAATGGTAACAAATTCAAATTTTACAACCGATATTATTTGTCAAAAGCCACGGAAGGGAAACCTTAATATAATCTGATTCTGCTACAAAAATATAAGAATAATTTTAAAATAATAATAAATTTTAACTTTAGCGGTTCACATATATTTAATAAAATAAATTTTAGAAGATTTTATGAAGTGTTTGTAGACAAAATATATAGCATATATTGACGTTTGTTTCCCGTTTGTGGACAGTTATGAAATTTTTGGAGAAAAAATGAAGTATAGTTTGTTTTAATATCATTATAGACGTACTTAATTTATTAATGGAAACAGGTATACCAGATTGAAATCTGATTATGTTTTGTTTATAATGTATAATAATATGTTTAAATAATGACACAATTCATTGGCTTTTTTTAAGGAAAGGTCTCATTTATATATAAAATAAATTTAATTAAACTTAATCATTAATGTATCATACTTATAAGTTATATGGAGCCATGGGCATGGTTCTGACAAATAATGATGATATCAGACATTTACTTTCAAAAGGTATTTCCAGTGATCAAATTTTATTGATTTGATGCATTTTATTTTTGAAAACATAAAAAGTAAGTGAATTCTGACAGTTTACAAACCATATATCAACACTGCAAAATGAAGTAAGCAACTTCAATTTAAAATATATAATACAAGATTATATTAATGGCTCAATAAGAGCAGTTTTTTGACAATTGTCTCAACAAGAGCCAATTAACCAGCTCAATTGTCTCAATATGAGCCATCTAACTGGTTCAAATGAGCCACATAACTGGCTAAATAGGTGCCACCTAATCAGCTTAATATGAGCCACCTAATCAGCTAAACATTGGCCACTTAACCAGCTAAATATGAGCCACCTAGTCCTAACCATATAAAAATTAGCTGTTTTTAGGAAATTGTCTCAATATGAGTCACCTCACTTGCTTAATGAGTAGTTTTTTGTAATAATAACAAGGTGGCTCCATATAGTAATTTATTAAAATAATTAAAGTTAATATATAAAAAAATATTTAATTATTGGAAAATATTATTAAAAATAATTTATAATATAGTCAATGATACACATTTCTAAATAATCTCCAATTAAATTGACTACAAACCAGTAGATAAGCTGCATATAGCCATAAGGTAGGTATGTATACATAAACTATAGTTTATACACTAATATTTAATTGAAAAAATTAATTAAACTATTATCTAAAATACCCATTATATAGATTTAAAGAAATGTAATGATTTCTAACAAATACTAAATATTATGTTTATTATACAATAATATAATATAATTATACTTAATAAGTCTAAAAAAAGTTTATTCACCAAATAAAGATTTCTGATAAGTGACTAAAACTAAAAGTAATAAATTAATGTGATATTATAGTTAATTAAAATCATTAAATAATACATGTCAATAACTAAAATTGAAACTACATTTAACAATATTGAAAGTTTGCAACAGTATATACCTTCTATTAAATTATAAATAAAAAATAAAATAATTTAAATGTTATTTCCAACAATATAACTTAGTAATAATAAATATAATTATGTTACACAAATTTTTATAAGTTATAATATAAAATGTTGCTCAATTCAAATCTTGAAACTAAAGGCTAATATATTCATATATGATATCAGAGGTATTGATGCAATAAAGGGGCTACAGCCAATAGTTCAAAAAAGAGGAAATATATAATTTTTAAGGTTTGCATTTATAGGAAATATAGTAAAGATAGATAACTATTATCAAAAAAGCATTAATAACATTTGGTTTAAAATTAAATGTTACTACACAAATTACTTTTTTTATAAAGTAAATCTTTAAACATTATGCTTGTTACTAACAATTATATCTGTTTTAAAAAACAATATAATGTACTTTTATAAATACTAATATGTATAATTATAGTAAAATGAATATATCTAGATTTATAAAATGATATGACAATGCATTATTTAGTAATTATTAAAATGCAAGGTGACTTCACTGTGCAGATGTTTGCAAAATAACAGCTTTATAATAATCAGGCTTTATGGTAACTCACCAATAATTCAGAATTTTTTTAACAAATATTAAAAAGATTCTTTTTCTCCCACACAATTTTTTTAATTCATTTGAAATGGATGAATAAAGCACTTGTAATGTCTAAAATTTAAAACCAAAACATTAAAAATATGTCATATAAGATATTATAGATACATGCAAATATATATATAAATATGTATTCATATATCATGAATACATATTAAATAGCTTTAACTATAAATATAATTTAACTTACTATATTATTTTGTAAATCATGTTCAATAGTTGTAATAACTTCCTTAAATAGATACTTTGTTTGGTTCATAACTTTTATCATAGTGTTATTGTTAAATATATGTTATTTTACCTCTGTTAGGTTATTTTCTTTTTTTAGTGCAATCCTAAATTTTACAAGAGTGTTACAATCTTCATCTTTAGAGGCAAAAAGAACATAATCTATATGAAAATTAAAAAAAATAGTATAACATTTATGGTTTCTTTTAATTTTATTATATCAGTGATATTTACAACTAATACTGAACACATTAGAAATAGTAACATTTTAAATCTATAATTTTTAACTGTAAATTAAAATATAGACAGTAGGTCTCAATAAATCTCTTTCCTATATTAAATATAATTTTACAGAATTGACTATCAATATTATTTTACTTAATTGTATTTTACTTGTGGGTATGTATGCTGCAATTTCTCATTCTGACTGTATTTGTTCACTAAATCTGATTTGTTTTCCCTTTTCTCACCCTTTCTTTGTAATCTCTGAATATGTTGTTTCACACTAAAAATGTAGACCCTCTTTTATAATTCGCCAATCAAATTATTAATTCATTTGCAGCAAGTGCTTCTATTTATTTTATCTATAACTAATGCTGCTAAGAGGAAGCCATCTATTTATCCATTTTAGAATAGTTTAAAATATATTCTATTGGAAATTGCTTACCATAAAAATTAAATTTCTATATTAGTATACTATAATGTAGTATATGACTGATATATACTAATATATTCATTTATATATATATATATATATATATATCTATATACTTCAAAAGTAAAAGTCACTTTAATATAGTTTTAGTACTATTTGCTGTAAATTTTGTCAAACAAATTTGTTAAGAGAATACCATCATACATCCTTAAAAATGTTTTACTTAAATTTATAATTATATTAATTACTTATAATATCATTATAGTATTGAGATGTATAGTCATAATTTGCATTTAAATTAGCAGTTCAATATAGATTTAAATTAGAAGTTCAGTTCACATTCAATTTCGAACTGAATTAAGAATTAACTTTCTATATATTACAGCATTCACAGACTTTTAGGCATAACCCATATAAACTATAGTAATTTTTTTAAATCACAGTTTTCAGTAATGCTAAGGAAGGTATCTAAATAGTTTAGTAATTTATGATAAAGTATAATTAGTTATTTTAAGAATTCAGATTATTTAATCTATATTTATAATATTATCTCAATACTTGAATATAGACAACCTTACATAGTTAACCTTTTTAATATGAGCATTACTCTAAAAATAAATGATACATTGTACAACATAAATAAAACATTATTGTTCTTTTTACTATATTGTTATATTAACAGCAATATAATCTATTAAACTGAGTTAACTAATAATATCTTAGATTCATGTTTAAATATGCTAACAATATTAATATAAGTTAACTAGTATTTTTTAAAACACTAACATTAATTTATTTAATATGATTAAGTTAATTTGAAATACTAAAATATATTATTTTATACTTAAATGGCTGTCTAAACATAAAGTAATTAATAGTCTATTTCTAACTATGTTATATATATTTATTATAAGTTTTATAAAAAATGTATGTGGGGGTCATTTATAATGATATATTATAAGAATAAGAATATTCTATAGACCTATTTACTAAAATTAATTTTAAATCATGATAATACCAATATTAATAAGACAGTGATATGAGTTTATTATATCTAACCTTGTTATTCAAATATTTAATAATGATATTATAGTATTTTTACCTCTTATACAATAATTAGGTTAAAAAATGATAAAATATTATTCTTTTATATAATGAAAGAATCTATATATATTTTTATAGAATTTTTAAAGATATTTAAGATTTTTCATTATTATAGAATTTCATAAAAGAGTATTCTAGAATATTTAGTATGTTTTGTTAGTTGTTTAGGTACTATTTCTGAACAAACAGTTTATTCCTGTTTGTAAGCCTGATATGAATTTTGATCTAATGCTCTTGAAGTGTTATTACTTTTTAATTTTCATATTTATTTAACTAAATCAAAATTAATTGTTTTTATAACTATATCCAAGGCAGCCAAGATTGCCATTTTAGCAATTTTTCTCCATTTCTAATGTAAATATTTTAAACATATTTTAATTAATATTTTGATAATTTTACATTGAAACTTATCATGTAAACATTAATAATTACTAATTGGCTTTATTAATATAGTTATATATTTATGTTATTCTAAAAAGCTGCAAATATATTTATATATGATTCATTATAGACTCGATTTACAAAAGAGAGAAGCCTGGTTCAATGTCACCTAATATAAGTGAACATGGGTGTTCACCTGTCAATAACATGAGTGATAAATCAGAAAAAGAAAAATCCTCCCACCAACAAGGAGAAAGTCTGACACAGTTTTTTGTTGAGGTTTTTCCTGCCTGTACAATTGCTGGCGTTGGTATGGTGCTTGCTGGCAGTGTACTGGATCATGTTCAGGTTCGTTTTATTAGAAGTATTGATTTTTTCCCTATAGTTCAATTATTCAATAAAATTTATAAGGTGTCTAATTGATCGAAATATATCAATAAGTATTATATTAATGTTAACATTTTTCACAAATTTTTATTTTAAATTAATATATTAATAAATATAACTTTTATCTTAATTGCTATTTTTATGTTCACCAATATTTTGCTTTAGTAATGCTCATACACCATGAGTAATATTATGTATAAGTTTATATGTATAATTCTATTGGAAATATACTATATTATATAAATATTGTGTCTCTTCAGTAATTTTCTTTTTATTGTTGGTCAGTCTCTTTTAAAATTATTTACAAAACTCTGATTATAATAATGGGTTTATTTTAGTATTCTGCTGATTATAAGCTACTTGGTAAAGTATAATTTTTATTAATTGATATTTTTCGGTTTATATATTCACACCAGTTCATTAATATTATGATTTTAATGATATCCTTTTTTGTTCTAATAGATCTACTACACTGTTACCATGCTACATATTAGTTTATATTTAGGAAAGTCAGCTGTGTTTACCGAAACAAATAATGTTTGCTATAATTTATTTCTAAAAAGTAATATAATGACCAATCTATCTATTGTTGATGCTGCTACCATTATGTTTTCACTTCTTAATTCTATGTTTTCATAATAAATGTATGTATAAAAACTATATGTAATGTGTGTAATACTATAATATGTCCATGTTATATTTTCAGGATTGGCCAGTTTTCATGTATTATCCACAAATAGTTATAATGATTCCTGCTCTTCTTGGTCTTAAAGGAAACTTGGAAATGACTCTTGCTTCACGATTGTCAACAGTGGTCAGTACATTGATGAACATAGTTTTTTTTTATAAAGTATAATCATTTTTGTTTCATATACTGATATTAAATATTTCCTTATATTTTAGGCACATTTGGGGTTATTAAACAATAGAAAGAATCTTCTTGAAATTGCCATTGGAAATTTAGCTCTGACACAAGTAAATTTAGATTTTTATTTGCATGGTTTATTCAATATGATGTTTTATATATTTATAGGTAAGTCCTCTTAGGTTATTTTAAAATAAATCGTTAGTTAATAATTTTTAATTTTGTCAAAAAATATTTAATCAGTTTAATTATAATTAAAATAAGTGAACACATATTTTTATTATAATATATTGTATTTCATAAATTATTATCATTGAACTTTTTTTTTACTTGGATTGAATTTTGAAATTTTTACCCATTCTCGGGATCAAATAGGCTGGGTGATGGACATCCTACCTGCCAGGAAAACAAATGCATTATCCAATGATTTTCTTGTTGCCTATCATACATTATATTCATCACTGAACTATCTGTAAACTAAAATTCTAGACCATTTTCTAAAACTGTAAGTCATGGAAGCCTGTGAGTTTAATCTTTCGAACTTGAATTTTGAGCGCGGCAACTTCAAAAATAGATCATCTTTGTTTATTGGTGAATCATGTAGACAGCTGCTGATGATGCCATTCTTTTATTAATGGTATCCTCATATTATATTCAACAATGGTTCAATTCTTGATGAAGATTGACAACCTAATACTCAGAGATGTATGAGTAATACACCTTGACTTTAAATTTTGGCAATAAATCCTGCTCTTATTACTCACAAGACTATCAAATACTGTTTCTCACTTATTTATTGAGGTAGATCAAGATACAGTTAAGGACAAATGTGTTCTTTATTCTGCTGAATAACCCATTACAGATGATTTTCCACAAAAAACCCAATTACTAATATTTATTGATCAGCAGTTTCATCTTTGAAAAATGCTCCTGGGTTTTCTCGTTTAATTGTTTTGACAAAATATGCCAATTCTTCATGGTCTTTTAAATTTGTTACTACTTAGGGTGTTGAACCTGTTATTTGAATTTCCAATCCACGATTCAATTTGTACACCTAAACATGTAAGCAAGGTTTAATGTGGAGGGAAGAATCTGCCTGATTGGGAAAAGTTTAGTTGTTCAGTGTTGTTACAAATTTTATTTTGTCCGATTTTTTTAGATTCAAGCAATCGCTGTGGGTTTTTTGGCGGCCACTCTAGCAGTTATATTTGGCAGTGCTTATGTGCCAATATCAATTGAGAGTTTTCTCTTTCTCTGGTCAACAGCTATTCTTACTGCCTCTTTAACCAGTTTAATACTTGGTGAGTTGACCAACTTTTCGGTACCTCTGTTGTTGGAATTTTTTTGAAAACTTTAATATTTCGTAAATTACTTAATTACTACATTTCGGCCAAACACGATTATAAATGATAAGAATTTAGGTTGTATAAACTTTGTTATAGTATTATATAATATGATGAAGATCGACGAAGGCATACCATAGTCTAGATAGATATAATTACATTATGGTTATAGGACAACAAATGTGATACATTATACCGAAAATGTGCCCCTCGACCCCGTATATATGCTTATATTTTCCTAATAAGTGTCAACGTTTTAGCATAGAATTTCTTCAATTTGACTGTCTTTTACAGGATACTGCCAATTTTGTACACATTCGCCGTGGACATGCCGCCATATGATAGATGCGTCACTGTTGGTTATTCGTCATACACTGTAATTGTATGTTTTTTACAGCAGTTATAGGTTGAAAATGCCAAATTTTATATAAAGATCAATGAAATTGATTTATTTAAATATTAGCTGCAAGTATTTCATCTATTTTATTGATTTCTATAATATAATTACTAACTTTTCTGAAACATTATATACAAATACTACACTGATTTTTTTTAACAGTTTTACTACAAAATAACAACTTAGTGTTGTTTGATAGCCGATTTCATGTGTTCCTGTACTTTGTTATACTGATGATTTCTATCCCCCCCCTCCCCACGCACCAGGCATTCTGATGATCGCAGTGATTGTGATTTCGGTACGTGGCCAGATCAATCCGGACAATGTGGCCACCCCGGTAGCCGCCAGTCTCGGCGACTTCACCAC
>JAUZND010074079.1:0-16727 GCA_034780555.1 Coelogynopora nodosa
ATTTGCAGATTTCAGAGTGATAATGATCATTTTTGTAATTCGTTTAAATCAGGATTAAAAATATGGGGTAGGGGGGGTGTTTGTTGTATATATATAATTGTTGGTGTTACCACATTCTTTTGTACTTAGATATTTAGATAACTGACACTGTAACTAATATACATGAACAAATTTTTAATAAATGATTACTGAAAATCACTTAGAATTTTTAAATTTACAATTATATTTTATAATCTCTCTTCCTACACATGAGCCTTGTACCTAATTACCTTACAAAACATAAACTGCACTGTCAAAAATGACTAATTTTGTAGATCTTCAGATCAATATTCTAGGTCTTAAAACCTCAAAAAATCTCATTGCTGTGGCAATGATTTTAAAGGCTACACTTCCGCGTAGCCCTTACCCAGCCTAGTCGATAATGGAGTCTTCAGGATTTTTTCCCCATGGATTTGACTAAACCTTAATCTCATCCCTGAATTCCCAGTCATATTTTTACTTTTGAATGGTATATAATATTTTTTCTGTACATAAATATATTTTTTTCTACATGTACAGTATTTTCATAAACTCAAAAAAATATGATTTTAGAATGTTCATGTGATTTTTTTAAAATTCTCCTACTCTGCAATTCAATAATTTTGTTTTAGTTAAATCTTTTTAACAGAGAAACCAGGTGAATCAGGTAATTAATATTTGCATTTATGTATATTTATTATTCTAATTATGTTGCTAAGCACATTCATATTAATAAAAATAAAGTTAAAATTTAAAGAAAAAATTTGGTGATTAAAGTCTTCTTCAGTTGGTAAATGTAGAACATTAAAAAAAAGTTAATTTACATCTAGACATAATAGATTTGGAAACAGTACATTAAATGAAATCTATAGTAAAATATATGCAATAAACAATCTAAAATGTGGCTTTTAAATTCACTATACATAATGTATTTTACATGAGTTGTCTTATTAATTAAAATATTAATTGAAATGTGTTAAAAAATAGGAAAATGAAAACCTGGAAAATAAGAAAATACTCCTGGAAAACTCCTGGAATTTTATTTCACAAAAGCTGCATGCACCCTGTTTTTTATTACTGAAGATAAACTCTGAAACACCTGGAATATTAAAGATATCATGTTCACAATCATCTATGCAAATAATCAACCATTGAATCTTTTTAAACCAGAGAAATTATTAGTTATAATATTTACCTATTTCTATTGAAAATTACCATTTTAAAAATCCAAATTAGCTGGAACTTTTTTATTACTTAAAACTTTAAAAAGATATCTATGGTTGATTTTTTGCATAGATGATTGTAAACATGATTAATATTCCAGGTGGTTTGGAGTTTATCTTCAGTAATAAAAAAGTTCCATCTAGTTTTGGGTTTTTAAAATGGTAATTTTCAATAGAAATAGGTATAAAACTAACAATTTCTCTGGTTTAAAAAGATATCTATGGTTGATTTTTTGCATAGATGATTGTGGACATGATATCTTTAATATTCCAAGTAGTTTGGAGTTTATCTTCATTAATAAAAAAGTTCCAGCTAGTTTGGGCTTTCTGGCTAGTTTGGGAAATACAAATTACCAAAATCATGGAATTTTGAAATGCATAATATGGAAAACCTGGTAAAATTATTTAGTTTAAAAAAAATCATGGAATTTTATAATATTACTGTTTATATAATTTTGGGTCTTAAATATACTCCCAAATTATTTCATATATTATTTTTCAAAATATTTCTGTATAAAACTAAAAAAAGCTATTAAATTTCTCTGGAAAACCTGAAAAAGTCATGAATTTTTTAATTATTTCTATTTGTTTTGTGGTTATGTTGAGCATTTAATTAAAATGTATCAATTTACTATTATCTATATAAAAATTGACCATAGTTGCCTATACTTAGACCTGCCACCTGTCCTGGTTTTGCATGAACAGTCCTGGTTTATAGACCTATTTTCAGTGTCCCAATACTGAGTTATAACTTATACTGTAATAGTAATGAATAAAAATAATAATGATAATTTTTCAACTAACATTTCATAAATAATTTTGTATATATGTATATTACATGAATCTAAATAAATGATGATGCCATACTACATACTGATTATAATATATTTATATAACTACATTTTTCATTTTGCAGTATTTTTTAATGGGTTCTTTTTTAAATCATTTATTCTCTTCTTACTCTTTGGTTGAAGAACTTTGAGAATGGTGGAACCCTAATGGTGGATATTATCTATTAAAAAATGTTGTTATATATGCTAGGCATTTTGTCAATGCCCCATAACAATGCTGACTACAAATGAAAGTAACTTGGGTTATGTTTCCACACTTTTGTGGTGCACATATTAGTAGCAAATATAGTTTATGTGTGCCAATGCTTTTATAATACTATACTGTAAGTTCGAATTTTTCACTGCCAGTATATATATATATATATATATTCTGTATAATTAACAATGCATACTTATATTGTATCTATGTGTAATTATTATAAGTTCTCAGAATCAAAATACCATTTGTTTTTAATAAAAAAATATGTGATGTGGGGTAAATATTTAGCAGACAAAATAAGTTAATAAAAATTATTTATTTAATCAGTCACCTAACTTTTGTAAGTGCACTCACCTTAAGGTGGTAAGGACAGCTGGAGTGACAGATGGAACTGACTAACTCCCCACACCTTTAGATCTTAGCTACATAACTCAGAGATGAAATAGGCCCCAGGTTACATCATTTATATGCATTCTAATTAGTAAAAAAATTAAATTGGCACTGCCTAATTATTCTTCTGCTTTTTTGATTTTACAGATTGTCTTTTAAATTAAAAGGTTTGTCTTGTCATTTACCAGGCCTGTTTTACATAGAGTACAAGCTATGTTTGGATTGTATACTTTTTTATTAATAATATTTGTGGTTTGATGATAATTCATTCTATTTATTTGACCTTTCTGGAGTTTTGTCATAAATATTAGTTTTCTCTTTAAATCTTTTTGATATTATTTTTAAAAAATTCTTGACAGTTGCTTTGTTTGTGGTGATGTTGAGGATTTGAATAGAATGTATTCATTTACTATTCCTAACATTTTTGTGTTAGCCATTCTCATCTCTGACTGAAACATTGGAATCACTGATTTTGCTAAAACTGAGTGGTCATGAAGCTATTAGTCATGATATTTTGAAGAAATGTAAATGTGCAACAATGGAGCACCTATGTCATGAAAAAACATATTTTCTACATACTCTTACTTTATGTGTTCTAGCTTACTTAAATGTTAATGAATGCATACATACAGGGGGCCCATGACTACTTGAACTTCAAGTTATATACTTTTAATAATCATTTTAAATAGAAATTTGAAAAAAATTAACATGGGTAACCTGTATATACCAGACCTATGAGTATTTAATTATACATTTCACATAATTATATCAGTTTAATTTATGCAGCCACCCTGTTTTTTAATATTCTATAACATTTCTAAATATAAAATTGATGCAAACAAAAGTTTTGGAACAATGTTATAATTTATATATATGACAGGTCTATTTAAAACATAATTAATGTTAAAAATCAATTTCAGTTATTGTAATATCTATTTAATATATATGGTTTATTTATTAATAAGTTTCAATTTATGCACACATATTTTATAGCATATTTATTAATATGTATAAAAAAGAGTATTAATGTATACAATATAATGAATAAAAGCTATTTCTTCCATAACTCAGAAGTAGTTAGTACATTTTAGTAGCATTATACTAAAAGCTAAACATTAATGACATTATACACATCACCACATTATGACATCACCACATGAGTAAATAATATACAATAATATTGTTTTGTTTATTGAATGAAAATAACATCTAGATTTGAGGGCACATAATGAAAACAGACTGATTTTATGATAAATTATTATAAGCTAATGATAGAAACAAAAGAAGTGATATGGTTGAGGCTCATTTGTCTCAATTAGGGATTAGTTAGACCAGAATAATCAATGTGTGGGTATGTTATAGTAAGAATTCTCTTCTAGATGCACTAATAGGATATATATTACTGTGGCAAAAATATTAATTCTTTAAAAAATGTATTTATTATAATATAAAGAATAGAAAATATTTTATTGGAGACTTACTAACTAAAAACTTAGAATTTAAATAATTGGAAAAGTTTTTTATTATGTTGAAATGATGATTATTGATGTGGCTGATGAGTAGTCATCAGGATTAAGGAATGTAAATAAGTGATGCCATAATTAAAGACAATCCCATACATGTTGGTAATCAACCTAACCAGTAAAGATGTTATTGTGACTACCTGAAAAATATTATTTAAATAAATCTTATTCATTATACACAATTCAATCCTTGTTATTGATATCTCTTTCTGATCTATTTGCTCCTATATAAATGCAAGAATGTAAATTCCTTTTGTTCATTATCCAATAATCCAGAATCCTTGAAGAAAGCTATCATTAAACCAATAATCAATAAAAAGTTTTTGCAAGGTTCAAATATTTCATAAATTTAATATTTTGTTCTGATGTGAATGTATTCAAATTTTTTAAAGTTTATTAAAAAATGTTGTGTTTGTCAAATATGTATACAGAATCCCTATACATTAACCACTTTACAATAGGCACCTCAGGATTCAAAATATTATTTAATGCCTTGGTGACAGGAGGTATTTCAAATTATGAGATATTCTTTTTTGTATGCAATTAAATGCTATTCTAAAAATAGATTTCAAAACAGGATTATTCAAAATAGGTTCCAAAACAGGTTCCAAAACAGGAAAACATCCTATTGGATGTAATGGACAGCTGCATGATTGACATATTTACAGTAATAATTTTGATTGGTTAATAATAAAAATGTTTCAAACTTACACCAGAGGGAATTTACACTTTATTTATAATTTAATCCATATTAATGCATTTACTATTTTATTGATATGATATATATTGAGGTCCAACTACATAATCATTATTCAATAATTAATTATTTAAATAATTTTTTGACTGATATTTTTTTAATTATGCTATATATTTAATTGATTAGCTCCATTAGTTGTGGACACTGAATGGGAATAGGCATTTTCTAATACTGATAATAGACTAAACTGACGTCCTTCCTTGTTTGATATTAATCATTTAGAAGACATAAACATAACTTAAATCAAGGAACTTTTCCAAATTGCTTCCTCATCTAGAAGAAAATTTAGCTCAGTGATGATGCAAGATTTACTGTTCAAGTAAGTGTTGCAATACTGAATACAATTATCAAGTTATCTGTGTTTAGAATATTCAAGAATCATAATGCAGTTCATTAGGAAATTTGTCATATTTTTATATATTTTCTCTATTTCTATGTCGAATGCTACAATTATTTGTTGATTATATTTTTTGGAACATGCTTTTTTGATTTTTATGTTTCATTGATATAATCAGTTGCAGTGATCGCTTATTACTTATTGCTTTTTGCTAATTGACAGACACTAACAGATAGATGTTTCTTGAATTTCCAAAGTTTCCATAAACCTGTTGAAGGAAAAACATTGTATATAGAGCAATATGTCGTTTTGTAAATAATTATTACACTACTAAATATTATTTCCAATTATTTGAAGTATATGCCACACATTTTCACTGCAATATGTATACTGTTCAACAACACAAGTATATAATATGAAAACTAGATATAATTGCAACAACATTTTTGGAAGCATTCTATTTTATATTTCCAATAAAATGAGCGTATTTTTTTAAATTAGGTATAGTTATATATAATTGACTAGTCTTGCTATTTGACCACTCTAAATATCACAACATTGTTAGAAAAATTGCTTAAAAACAATGATCATAGATGGGAATCTTCTGCTGAATTGTGGATTTTCTGCTTATTTTGAAAACATATTAAATATATAATTTTTGTAATTAATATAAATCAAGGTTAGAAAAGGTGGGTATTTTTAGATTTTATTTGCACTTATTCTTATCCCTAAATTATGTAAAAACATATTAAAATAGTATATAATAAAATATAATATAGCTATAATTATTGATTTTGAGCTGGTCAATATATTGCAGGTGATTGGTATTGACCAACAAGAGTGAAGTACATTTAAACTAGTATATCTGGATGATTAAATTTCAATTTTATTTTGACGTTTATTAAATTGATAAAACTTCTAAAATTCTGCTTTGTTTTCTATGTTGACTCCTTGTATGTGGCTCTCAATTGCACTATATTCGTGTTCGTCGGCCCATTCAAATATAGACCTTGTTATACCACTTATATAATCTGTATTGTAGATTGTTCTAAGTTCTGTAACATACTTGGAAAAACATCACAACATAAATAACAGAAAAACTCTGAGCATTTCGGTATTTTAGATTTTTCATAATCATACCTATTTCAAAAAGTAAAAACTATATATTATATAATAAATAAATTATCATTAATGAATTACTGATTCAGAAATATAACTTCCTTCCACTCATATAACTAAATAGTTTAAACTTTGAAGAAGTTCACAACATTTGTTTTTGCTCAACGACCTCAATGCTTTAACCTTTACATGCAACTACCTTGTATATTTTGCTGTGTGCCACCATTTTCCTAAGCTCAATACCATAATAACACAAACAAATAATTTTTCCATTTTCGATTTGGATGATATTTTTAACTAAAAGTTATTAATTAGTAATAATGACATCCATCTTCAATTGAGTAATTTAACTTTCAATAATATCTTCAAGGAGAAATGCGCCTAGGCAAACTTGTTACAATTACAGTTTTCAGTATTATTAATTTGCTGTTCTATCAGTTTGGTCCTCTTTTGCTTCATTATTGTACAACAGTCCGAGCATACTAATTCATACTTCAATTCCTCCATGGTAGGTACATATTATAAATGCCCAAGACGACCCTATCTATATCGAGAAGAACTCATAATTCATCACACAAAACACTTAAGGTCAGTAACATCTGAGCTATCAATACATTTTATAAATTCTTAGCCAGGTTTTCATTTGCATTATTAAATAACTGATATATTTACTTTTTAGCTATGACAATAAACAACACCATCTTAGTAGTTGGTTACATTTTAGAAAAAGGATATTTATTTTATAAAAAGTATTTTGGGCAATATCTACAATAATCAAATGTTATTTTAAAAAATATATTTTACCTATATTGTACCAAATATGTTATTATTTAAATAAAGCATGATAATCAGAGTTAATTACTGTTGCAAGTAGTTGTAATTAGTTATTGTTTTGTGTCTTACACGATATTTATGGTTTTAATTGACTTGTCTCAAACTTTTATTAAGTCTCTATTAATTCATAAAGTTTGTATTTTATTTTTTTAAATACTTTATATTTGTATCTTTTATTTTTTAGGCGTGGACCTGTTTTATAACTACAAAAGTAAGCTATAAATGTAAGCTTCGTTTGTTCACCATAGGCTAAATAAAACAAATAAATAGCAGAGAACACCATAACAATTTTTTAATAATTACACTGCATAACTATTTAATTAAATGCATTAGTTTATTGTATATATTTTTTTCTTTATTATACTCAAACCAGTCAGTTGGTTAATTAATTCGTTGGTTTTTTGTACTGAATTTTGTTGTTGATCATTTCATATAAATTTGATATTCCTTGACGAGACGAGGCAGCGACCAGCTGAAAATTCTTTGGCTCATTTTTGGTTCTAATATATTAAGCAGATGTAGTATTTTGTTTATAAGAATTTATTAGCTGAATAATTTTATCATTCATTATTTCAATTACAATTTATTAGGGGAAGTCACTTTGCTTAGTACAATGTAATTTTCTTATAACAAGTTCGCTTTTAACAAGCAAGTTAAATTGCTCCTGTAACAATGTAGGTTTGTTTGTACCTATATAAAAATAATTAGTTGTAATAAGCTAATTTTGCTATCTTGTTATATCCGGATTTTACTGTATTACATTTCAGATCGATTTTCTGATGATGGGAAGTTCCTATGAAGAGCGCAGATTGGACAGCAGTATCTGCTGCTTGATCGACACAGGTGAGCGCTGCCGACGTCAAGCCGGGCGTAGCTCTATACCATCCGGCCTTCACAAAGTCAATCAGAAGCGAAACCTTCGCCTTGAGATTGACAAGAAAATGACCCACGCCTACATATGCAGTTATCATGCCGAGATGATCTCCAAGAAGCCTAGTTCCGGAGGTAAACAACGAGGCTCCTCCAATGGTAGCAGTCACAATGGCAACAGTAACGCCAGCGCCGGGTCGCTGAAATGGCTCCAGTCATCTGCCGTCAAGTCGAGTAGTGGTGGCTCCAAACTACGCAGCGGCACGAGCCAGTCGATGCACTATGACGACATCTCCGACCCTGATGACGACTCCGACTCGGAAATTGTAGGGAGCGGCCGGAAGTTGGTGGGGCGACGGGACCAGCAGAGATCCGGCGGTGGGGGAGTCCAGCTGCAGTCGGTGGGTGTCCGACATCGAGATGTCGGCCTCAGGGGGGGGGTGCTGGCCTCCTCTGGGGGTAGTAAGAAGGTGTCGCTTGGAGGTGGCGGCGGGTCTAAGACTGGCGGAGCCACTGCGGGGAGTGGCGGATCATCGTCGGCAAGCTCTGGGCCTATGCTGGCTCTCAACTTGCTGGAGCCCAAGTCGATAAAGAAGTGTCGCAAGTACTTCAAGATAAGTCTCATGCATGCCGGGAACAAGACGCAGCTCATTGAGGTGAGCGGATCCTGTCTACACGATACTCTGTTATTTATATGTTATGTTAAAATACAACACGTGGTATTATTTTACTTTAGAATCTGAACATAGTAAATTTATCAAATTAACAATCTGAAACAACTGTGTACATCTTATTTTAAAACAAATGTTACTATATTCATTATTGTGACATTATTAAATCAAATATAAACTAATATGTTCGTTTGTTAAAAATAAACTAAGTGTTCCAAATGTTCACTTAAAACATTATAAAATAATGAAAATTATAAACAAATATAGCTTTCATTGTTGTAAATTCGTTTAATTTTATTAGTGTGATTTTTAGTTAAATATAAATTTATACTTTTCATTTGTATGTTGCATTTTATAAAATATATACAATGTATGTTGCATTTTATAAAATATATACAATGTATGTTGCATTTTATAAAATATATACAATGTATGTGCTATTTTTAAAATTAATATTATCTATCCTACTTATAATAATAACTTAGTAGTAACTTAAATAATTTTTAACAATGTTTTTAGTTTATATTTCACATTTTTATATTTATTATTGCTTTTATATATTTGTCTTTTGATTTAGATATATAATGTATTTTTTATTTATTCAGCTACTTCATCAGCATATCCGTGAAATGAAAATCTCAGAAAAAGATGTTATAAATCGTTTTATCATGAAAGTAAATTCAAGGCGTAATTCTCGAAACGATAATGACTATCACTAGGCCGTGTTTGTTTTGTACTATTCACATGTCCGGTCGGTAAGTATAAACTATGAATTGTCACATGAAGTTTGCATCGTTGATATCATACCTGTAATGAACGAGTTCTACGAATATCCTCCATCGGTAGACTTACACCAACTTGTTAAAGGCAGCTAACTCGTTTATATTGTTCATAATGCTCAATATGTCCCACATTGGATGTTTCTGTTATTAATATTATTGATTGAAAAGTAACCTATTTCAAATTCTGAGTGTTTCTCCCTTGTACAGTATATATTTGTGTATAGTTTACAATTTTTGACATTGGATAAGTTGGATTATAAGTTCACTGTATTGCATGCTTTTGGCTCCATTTGAACTAGTAAAACAAATTAAATTCTTTCCAACTTCTTTCTACCCCTTTGAATTAAACTAGGATAACCGATATGTATGAATTTATTATTGTACAGTTTTTTGGTTATATTATAGGTTAACAAAGGTTGTTGATTTAGATATTATTAATATATGAACAGCACACAATTTTGTTACGAAACGTATTTATAATACACACATTGTTACTAAAATCTTACTTACTAAAACTTATTAGATCACAGTTGAAACTGCATTAATGCTTAGATGCTTTTAAAAATAAATTCATTTATAAAATCAAAACTAATAAATTTGCGTATCAATTGTTGACTGTCGACTTCTGATTTTAGATAATAGGTAGTCTAAAGCAGAAGAATTTATTATTTAGGTTTAAAATTATAAAATAAAAAATGGTTTTGCGTCAGTTCTGTTCAGTGTCTTCTATATAATGTATTGATCATAATTATAACTAAAAACTTAAATATCAATCGATTTGACATTTACGATTGTCATGTTCAATCAATTTATTTTAAAACAATCCTTAGTATCGCTATAAGTCGATTATTTTGGTAAAATTAAGTATAGTCTATCAATTTTGATCAATTGATATTTGTATATTTGTTATATTTTGGTTTTAACATGATTACATATTATATAGAGTTCTTATTTTATTTGTATAGTATTGTACCCAAAGCCAATAGCTATTTTTACTGATGATATTTTCTAATGTACAATAACCATTTCACTACAACTCTTTATTTTTTACGAGTTTTGTATGTTTTAAAATGTTTTTGTCTGTAAATTTACCTAACTTTATAATGTAAAATATATTATGATTCATTAAAGATCTTTATTTTATTTTTAAATGGTTTCAATATTAATACTTTGTTTGAACATATTCATATAATTTTACTATTTTAATAATTTGTGTATTTTGTCGCTGTTATTTTAGTACTAGTATATAATAAACTAGTAATTAAAATACATAACCCATAAGTGTAAATGCTGTCATATGAAATATAATCAATCAGTTCTGACTTATTGGCCAGTGATTAAAATCTTAATTTTGACGACTGAGTACAACTAAGTAGTTCGTTTCATTTTATAAAATTTCAAAAGTGCATAAAAACGACATACATTAATGTGGTATTGCGTGTATATTGTACTGTTGACATAATATTAATCTATTGTTCTCAAATATGATGTCTGAGATAGCGAGTTTACAATATGGCATTGTCATATAAATTAGATTCTTTATGTGTAGTATAACCTTTTTATTTCGAGTAAATGATGTATTGTTAAATATGTTTTAGTGATGCAAATAGGAATATTCTAATTAGGTACTTCTAATTTTTGCTGTAAATTTGGCTTTGAAAACAACGCGATAAACGTAGAATAATTTCTGATAACTATTTTTGACACTCAGTATTGAGGCTAATACGGCTGTTCTAGTTTTGTTTTCTAATTTAAATGCATTACATGTATTATAAAATATTTAGTGCTAATTTAGTTACAACACATTGAAACATTCTTATGACAAAATGTTTTATATAATATATATACAGAAATTAAAATATACTGTTGAGGCACTTATAACGTTTTTATATTAATTTTTTAATTATTAATTTAGTTAATTATTAACTATAGCTTAACCAATTTTAACCATTCATTGCGAAAAGGTGTAATTGTTTGTATTATTTTTTAGGTATACTAGAATACTTATATATCTGCCCTGTTACTTAGTAAATCACTCTATAGTTTCTATTTTTTATAATTTCATCTATTTTTTTCCCTTTGTTTAATATATGGCTTAGTTAACGCATGTCTTTTATTGTATTTATTTCAGCTTCATTTCATCACTCACTATAGATAGTATATTAAGTGGCATTGTTCAGTATGGCTCAATCAGTTCGTGACTCTCTAGCCAAGATATTCTATCCGACCAAAGAACGTCTCGATGCACTCATGCAGGTCTCAACCACCACTGGAAAGAAGAGGAACAAACTCGTCTATCTTGTGTTTACTAGTGAGCCTAACTCTTACTCTGCAATTACAACTTTATATTTGCTAATTTGACTACAAACTGTTCATTTGCATATACATGTGAAATATATTAGAGTAATTTAGTTAAATATTTTAAAAAGCACTTGTGTATAATATCTATTAATGTGTAACAAGAAATTTTTGTGTGCGTGTTTTATATATATATTCATATATTAATCTAAAATTACAAAGTGCCTGGTGGACATGGAAAAGTAATATAGTTTAAAATTAAACGAAGAAGTCATAACAATGTTTTATGTTTGTCAAAATATTGTCTTATGTGCTTAGCCTATGACATTAAACTACACTGAATTTCTAAAAATATTGTAAAAACTATGCTTGTACAGAGATTGATCATTCACATGTGTTACTAGTCGAGTCGAATGCACTTCGGAGTACTGCAAAAGAAAAAAAAACTGTTACCCTCAAAGAGTTGTAGGTATCTATCGAAGCTAAAAACTCAAGTACTTTACCATTTTTTAATATTCTGGTGCCACTTTAATTGTTTTGTGAAGCATATCACCGACTAATACACTAAACAAACTGACTCATGAATTCTAGTTCATAGGATATGTTATGTATTACAATCTATGTAGTAATACTTGTAAATAATTTCACTTTCACTATATTTAATTCAGTTTATGGAATTCCATGATTATTGATTATTATTTATTAGTGAATATATTAATTCTATAGGAATGAATGTTATAACTAACCATAAACCTATGAACAATTTAAATAGGTACCTGTCACGGGATTTCACATATAGGGCTAATAGTTCGCAATCCTGAAAATAGTTGGTAGTATAATATATTATTATCTCATTTTAATTTATCGACTTTTTTTTAAATGCGTTTACTTGGTATGTAGCTAACATTAATAATTTTGAAGAAAAGTAAATTTCAACGAAAACGATTACAGGCTTCGCATTGCTTTTTTGTACACATTTTCAGTATTTTTGTGGTGATTGAGAAAGACGGAATTTCCATTATTTATTGGTCAAGTACTCACTTGTAAATATAGATTTTTCTTGTTCATACATTCACATAATGAAAAAATATATCGTGTCTACCTAATGCTTTTAATGTTTAATAAAGTTTAAAAAATCGAGTTGTCTCGTAAATCTAGACACCTTAACACTCTTTTATGGTTTACATCTTCGAAAGGTTGACAGATCTGATAGTATAGTAGAACATCTCTGGTTAATATAAGGATTGATATAATATATAAGGCAACTGATGGTTTCAGGCACTTTGGAACGACCGGCCACCATCCAGCTCTACATAATGAAACGATCTGAGAAGACAGAGTGGAAGCGGCGACTCATCTGCTCTCATCACCAGCTCATGCAGATCGACTGTCATGATACCTCTGCTCAACCATCGTACGATGTTGATATCAAACACGACGGCAAGGTAGGGGTGGCTCTGTGCAGGGGCTGCTATAATAATCATGTGTCTGGACTTCAGACGTTCGTGGAAAAGAGGGTTTTTCTGTCAGAACTCTTGAAAAGGGGAGCTTTTGTCAATTTGTAATATTTTTTTTTATTATAATATAATAACATGAAGTTCTTCTCAGGGATGCCAACTTATTTATAATGATGGGGTTCCTAAATCCCGCTAGGTTGAGCTACTAAAATATAAATAAATTAAACGGACAATTATAATAGTTGCGCTTTATTTGTTAAATATAGCATTTTTAAATGAAAGAGAGAAATAAATAAATCACACTGCAAATGTGATCGGTACAAAATATATAACATTAAATTATACCTTTTTGGATAAAAACAACTCTAAATGAATACTCTAACGAATACAAATTATGTTTTTTAAAAAGATGCAGTAGTTTAAAACTTGACGTTGCGCACATTACAAATTTAGGTCATTGTTCTATGATTAATATATTTTTGGATAATTTTATCAACTTATTATAGAAACAAATTTTTAAATATTAATATTCTCAACATGTAATATATAATAAATTTTAGAAAGAAATAATAAAAAGTAAAATGGGTATATCTTATTTAATATAGTAAGTATACTCAATCATACATTATTCCTAGCAACTTATATTTTTTAAATATGATAGAAAACTGTATATAGTTGCGTGTGTTACATTTCGGGACAATCATTATATATAACGTGATATTATTTCAGTAAATACGATTTTTGAAATTCTTAAGATTACATTTATAAAATATGTTTGCTTTTATAAAATGTTATTAATATTCTAAAACGTTTCACGTATCAAAATTATACAGCACATTATATGTGACATGTAATGTTCATACTTTTAAAAACATAAAAGCACATAAAATGTATTAAAACTCGAATAGAAATTTAACGGAAAATGCATCAAATGCAAGCAGAATAAAACAACATTTTGTCGTTTGAAACTTTGCTATAAGAGACATAATTAGAAACTTATATTATAAACAACTAATTGTTATAATTTATTCATTCTACGTTAATTTAAATGAAATCTGTTTTTCCAAAAAAAATTAGCCGTAAATTTGAAAATAATGTAATTTTCTTTTATCCACAGTTTGTCTTTAGGAATATGCAAACAATTCACTATAGTACAGGAATGATTCCATATTTTTATTAACAATTTCTGCTGGATACCACTGACGTCAGAAGTTGAATTAGTGGCAATAGTATGATCGACTATGGGATCAGAAGTTGAATTAGCGGAAGTAGTATGATTGTCATTGACTATGGGATCAGAAGTTGAATTAGCGGCAGTAGTATGATTGACTATGGGATCAGAAGTTGAATTAGCGGATGTAGTATGATCGACTATGGGATCAGACGTTGAATTAGCAGCAGTAGTATGATCGACTATAGGATCAGAAGTTGAATTAGCAGATCTTTTAAAATCATTTTCAGGAAAATTACACTTTTTTCCCTAAACTTTAAAAAAGTTTTCGACTAAGAATTTATCTTCTTTCAGCGTCCACAACACTTTGTTCTTCTCTGTTTTTCATTCCAGTTCGTTTTCGTAAATATGGTATGCAAATCGTTTTCAATATGAAACTTTCCAGCTTCCTTTTTCGCCTGTATCATGTTGTTCTGTGTAAAAAAGTATAATTTTCAACTTATAATTATGGACCGTATTAAAACAGAACATGGAGATACATTACTATGAACACACCCTTGCGTCTCTTTCTTATTGTTTTTTCTTTTATTAGATTTAAAAAAATTAAAATGTTTGATTTGATAAAAATTGTCCCTAAATGTAACGTGCGCAACATATGTCGTCAGATAACATATATCTTAATTATATAATTAAACATAACTGAATATGTTTTATAGTAGTAAACTTATTTAACTATATATTCTATAATATTCTATACTATATTGTTAAGTGAAATACATATCAAAATTAATTATTAACTTGTTTATTTATCAGTTATAAGCATTAAATGCACCATAGAATAAAAAGAAATTCTTTATTCTTTATTGTACAATAGCAATAAAGACTTTTTTTTAACAAAACTGACTTTTCGTTAAATGAAAATTAATTACCAATTTGTTCCATATAAAAAAACTACTTTCCAAATTTTTATAATTAAAACTGAAGATTTTAATGTAATAGTAATGTATGTATAATCAAAAATGACTGTTTAATTTTTATATAATATTGTCATGTTGTGCATGCTCACATTACATTTAGTAAAAAAATATGAAAATAAATTTACAAAAAATTATAATTCAATTAAGTTAAAACAGATATCACTCATCATTTATAAAAATATATTTTTCAAAACATGCAATTGTAACTTTTAAAGCAATAGCCAATAAATAGCAGTAGTTATAAAATTATTTGTTTTTTGCAAACGCACATAATAATATAGACATTGGGCCATCTAAGCATCTACTTATCACATAAAACCAATGTCTAATGATTAATGTAACTATTTTTGTTGGTAGTTATTTACAAATGTGATATGTTCTAATATACCAATTTATTAACTGAACCAAATGCTTAACAATGATTAACAAATGCCGAAAATTGCACCGGAAGAAGTTTCCGATACCGTTTTATGGAAACCCTGTAAAAGGCATGAAATTTTTTAGAACTATTCTGTATATATATATATATATTATGCTTTACAACGAAGTCTGAATTATTAAACTACAGTATTGACGATATCCCTCTTCCACCAGACGACGCGTGTATTTGCACTCCGTCTTGAGGACAAACGAGAGTTCATCGGTCTTCTAATCCGAGTTCTTCATCTCAATCAGCCGCAACACTTCGAACGGGTCGATTTCGCCCATCTTCCCGAGGGCCTCTCGAAGCACGCGACCGATGGACGGTCACACGAGGGATCCATCATTGAAAGTAGGTCAGGTGTCTCATGTACTACTGCTCTTCATTATAGCAGAAAATCGATATTGTTAGCAGGGGTATAGGTGTTGGGTGCCGAATAACGTCGTCACTGTATGACCTCGTCATTAAATTTACACGAAACAGTACAATCCGGAATAACACCGTCTCATATTTTTACAGGATTGGAATAACGTTTTCACTTACTTTTTTGGATACCATAAATAATGCCGCCATTCTGACCCTATCAAAATTTCGGACGGCGTTAATCCGGATTATTATTTTCATTTACTGTTATTTAAAGACGGCATTATTCAGTGACGACGTTATTCAGAATAACAGATAAAATAATGACTGCAACAATATTAACATTGTGTAATCAAAATATGTTGAAGGATGGTGAGTAGTATAGGAAGAGTCGATTCTACCGCACCTCTAGGCCTCCGACCCCATCCCCCTGAAATCCCCATTATTTATTTTTTACAATCCGGAT
>JAUZND010074090.1:0-16726 GCA_034780555.1 Coelogynopora nodosa
ACACTACACGGTGCGTGACAATGCGAGTCACAGAGTGTGGAACACTACACAGTGCGTGACAAAGCGAGTCACACAGTGTGGAACACTACACAGTGCGTGACAATGCCAGTCACACAGTGTGGAACACTACACGGTGCGTGACAATGCGAGTCACAGAGTGTGGAACACTACACAGTGCGTGACAAAGCGAGTCACACAGTATGGAACATTACACAGCGACAATGCGAGTCACACAGTGTGGAACATTACACAGTGACAATGCGAGTTACAGTGTGGAACACTACACAGTGCGTGTAACCAAGTCAAGTTTCAGGATAGCAATAAATATACTTTAAAAATAAACGTAGGAAATTTTTAAAAGCAAGATAAACACTTTTTATAGTTTTCCAAGATCCGTATAATCCCTGATAAACGTGGGACTATAATTAATACACAAAATATATGCTTAAGAAGATGCTAATACATAAATCAATATAAATAAACTATATTCAATTTATATATATTTAAAAAATTGATATCTGAATTCTGAAATAAATCAAACAAAAATGCATAAATTAGTATATAAACAAACTATCAAATTTTGGACCTACTGCTGTCAATAGGTACACATACGTCCAGGACATTCCGATACATTATACAGTAGCTAAATATATAAATAAAAATATATAAAAATAAATAACAAGTAAACATTCATTTAAATTATGAACTACGTAAATAACTGTGTATAACTGCCGCTTGTGGTTATTAATTCAGAACTTATCGAGGAAGTGCCAGACGGCGAGCTAAGTCAGACTCACTCCACTATACCTACTTCTGATGTCTGCAGATCGAGACAGACTCTGTGAAGCTATAATATACAGGATGTGAGCTGCAATAGTCGGAAGTTTGAGAGAACCACTGGAAGTTATCGTAAATATTTCGCTCACGAGACCAGACTCTGTACTCTGACAGACAGATCTAAGTAAAATGGATTCTGTGCTATCCTTTCTGCTAGATGTAGCCAAATAGAGAGAGGCTGCAGCGTAGTTAGTCGGTTGGATCCGGGAGAGATAGAGAAAGAGAGAGAGATACAGCAGCTTCAATTAGTGAAGTTACGATTGACGTACCAAAAAATCGATATATGATATACCATTGATTCTGACTGTAGATCCGTGTCTGTATCTATACGTCGATAACTATGAAGTCAGATAACACAGAAGATTACAAAGACTATAAGATGGTAAATATAAGGCTCAGTCTATTATTCAAGCCGTAATATATTTGCATGAGCGCCGCCATTATGAAAACCGATCATCTTTTGTTGGCTTTTAAGAAAAGGTGGTTCTCAAAACGTATCATATCAAATTTTATAGGATGAGTGTCTCATTATATTATGTTCAGTCATATACAAATTTTGCTCCAAAGATTAGAGAAATGTTTACCAATTTCCTATAAATTGTTCAAATTAAAAATTCAGGTTCGCGCTCATACAGAATTCTGGGATTTCTCTTTATTTACAAGTGGAAGTGCAACTTTATCATACATATATATATTAATAAAATAAAGATATATTATAAATTATCAGATAAAAAATAATTGATGGCCACCTGCCAATCAGATTTCTTATATTATGGATGGATTGGCAAAATATGACTGCTTTCCAAATAAGCTGATTCGTTTATTCTGTTTTCTACATAATTTAAAATAGTACTACACACCTAGATAACCCGTTAACAATCATTCTTATATAAATAAAATGTACCGCATTTTTAGCCGGGACATACTCAATAGTTAAATAAATCAACTTTAAGAAAATGTTACAAAATATGTTTCTATATATAGATATACGTCTAAATAAAAAATAAAACATTATAAATACATATTAAATAATAATTGATACTAATTATTGTTTTCCATCAAAAATACTACTTGTAAGGCCATACATTTTTATAGTATATTAATAACGTAAAAAAATATAGCAAAATTAAAAAATAACGCAAGAAATTAGGTAATTATATTATAAAAGAAACATTTACCTATACAGGGTTGCCACGCTTTTTCAAAGATCAAATTCCCTAACTTTCCTCTGACTTTTTAGTACAATAATATTCAGAAAAATTAGATAGATTTAGTAGAATATTATAGTGAAATTGTATTAAAGTATTGTATACAGACTTAAAATACAAGATGTCAATTGAATGTTAAATAATAAATGCATATTACTGTTCACCCTCTTTTAATTTGATAGACTTATCTAACTCTTTTAATTCAGATATTTTGGTATCTTTTTTGGTACGTAATGCATTCGATTTTTGGAAGTAAACCAAAACTGAAAAAGAAAAGAGATAAATGTATGAATAAATTTAAAAAATGTGAGGTTATTTTTTTACCTAGAATGCATATAAAGGGGTGTTTAAAATGTTTAATATATAAAATTTTAAATATCCTGACTTCATGAAATTTTCCAGAAATATTTATAAATTGCCAGACTTTTTGCTTTATACCTAAATTCCCTGACTGATCAAATTCCCTGACTTTTCCCTGACCCGTGGCAACCCTGCTATATGAAATAAAATGTTATCGATAAACGTGAAACATCCCATAACATCAAAAATAGTGGACTAAGTTTAAACGTAGTCCACAATTTTTTAATTCCCGCTCATCTAGTTCTTACGTTAGTTTACTATCGTTTAAATCTGTGGTTTTCTAATAAAAATAGTGAGTCATCTTTAATACGCATCTTAACTTCTTTGAAGACAGCGATAACTGTGTAAGCGTATATACTGCACAATCTCATAAATATTATCGAAGGTACAAAAAGAACAGACAATAATTCATTGGATTGATTCTTAGATGTTGACCATTAGATAGTGTCTACAATGATGACAGGATCAACCGACTGTTCCGAACTAATTGCTCTATTTAGTTTAATATCAAAGTTGACCCGACGTCTTCTCAGTATAACATTATAGTTTATCAAATAAGCCGCATAATGTATCGATTAGAAAATGTCGTTTCTTCCCAATTCTAAATCATTGATGTTCAAAAACATTTTCGTATCAGTCTTTTTCTCCGTCGTAAATATAGTAAAA
Source organism: Coelogynopora nodosa (assembly GCA_034780555.1). NCBI lineage: Eukaryota > Metazoa > Platyhelminthes > Proseriata > Coelogynoporidae > Coelogynopora > Coelogynopora nodosa. Next base: position 3,072 of record JAUZND010074090.1, read on the forward strand.
GCAGACTGAACACTCCCCTTTTCAAGGCGCATATTATAAAAAAAGAAAACCAGCCATGACTAACTTCCGTCTCTTTAATAAGTTCATTAAAAGAATAATCACTCCGAAGAAGGCAGTGTTCAGTGGAAGGGAAGGGAGTTAGAGTCAAATTAATTCAGAATGCTTTGAAATGATTTTACAGGCATGATAGCCTAGCCTAATAAGGAAGGCAAGTAATCCTGTCTGGTAAAAAGTTCCACCTTTTGATAAGCTGTATAACCAATCATTAAGTTTCCTTAGTGATAATCTTAGCAACAGACGACGCAACATATTTTCATAAAAGGAAGAATGAAAAGAAATACTAGGATATTCCGTTCGTTAGTAAAGGATAAAAGATATATTACAGTATCCATATAATTTAGGTAATTATTTATCTTTTTTAGAAAAAATCAATATGAAGAATCGTTTTCAAAATGTCGAATTATTTATTTTAGCAATAATTATCTATGTTAAATGTGGTCAGGTCGAATATGTTGAAGACATACAATTAATGATGCTGTAAAATCAATATTCACGACTAGACAATTAATAATGATGTAAAATCAATATTTACGACTAGACAATTAATAATGATGTAAAAACAAAAAACAGGAATAGAAAAACGTTAAAAATATAATCCTAAAATCGATATATTCGAACTATATTTACAATAAAGGTGGGAATGTTCTACAAAATTAAATTCGGAAAGGTAGCTGCTAATTAGAATTATTTTGGTATATCTTAGGGTGGATCAATTAAAAGGGTCAATAAATCAATTTAATGCGAGTTAAAGAAAATTTTTAATTATTTTACTAAATACATCATTTTCAGCGATTGAACTAAAAATGAGAAAAACCAGAATTCCCACAAATAGCGAATGCCTACAACACGCACATGACCATATCGATAATAATCAAACAAAGATGACTCACCAGGTTCATAATACCCGAGACGTCAGCCCAGCCGGCCTCCACAATGTTATTGCCACCGTCCACCAGGCCCTGATAGCCCTCCTTGATGAAGAACACCTGACAGCCTACATAAATGCCCGTCCGGACCACGGCCCGTACCGCCGAGTTCATGCCCTGGGCGTCCCCCCCGCTCGTGAACACACCGATCGATCGACCGGCGAAGGCGTCCTTGGCTACGAACTTACCCTCCATGCCCAACTTGTGGTCCATGGTCTGCCGGCGCTCTAGGCTGAAAGTTGGCACGGGTCACCGGGTTAGCTATATAACTGTAGGAGCTGGACTATCTACAACGATTCTTGATACAGCATACTAGGTGTAGATACAATACCACATCTCGCTGTAACGAGAAGTCGCTTGTAACGAGCAAATTTGTTTGCCCATGTTAAATGCCTATTTAATAAGTTATTAATTTAAAATCTCCAAACAGATAAAACGAGAAATACATTTAATAAGAAGGAAAGAAAAAAAATATTTTCTATAATGTACTCAATTAAACAGAGTTCACACCCAATCGTAGTTATCAAATATTGTGAAAAGAACTTTAAAAAGAGGCCCCTTTTATTACCGAAAACAGTACTGAAGCTCCAATTGTACTCACCGATCCCCAATAACTGTTAGAAACACCTCTCTCCGTTATTGAAAAATAAAATATACAATCACTATAGTCTATACTATGTGTATGCGTTTTGTTACATGTGCAGTTTATTTGAACAAGCTTATTGAAATAAATTGTTCATTGTAAATAACAGAAATTGTCATTTCAATACATCCCGCAATTTCTAATCAATAGAAGCTAAATTATAGCTTAAATTTTATCACTAAAACCTGTACTGAGTTCGGTTTATTTAGTTTTATTTATTTGCTAGATTATCTTGGATTTCTAGTTGTATACATTTATTTAATTTAAAAAGTACGTATTTTAAATTAACAAATTTGTTTTAGGACAACAGTCTACAGGGTAGCTAAAGGTCCTTTTTTGACTTGTTCATCAAAAAGGTACTAAAAAGGTCATTTATTTGGATAAAGGGTCCATCTTTTTTATGTCTTTTAAAATGTAAATAAATTGTGCTTTGCGCATTAATATATTCAACATAATCCATTCAATTACACCAAAAAAAGCTACACGAAAAAAAAACTCCAGCACTAATTAAATCTAGTAGAGAAGAACAGAAATCAGTACGTTCGTTTCAGCTCAGCAGGAGCGATAAACAAAAGACTCTTGAAAGTGACCACGAACTCCTTCAAAAAACTATATTATATATAGGCCTACAGCTAAAAACAAGTATAAAGACGGCCATAGATATACAGCTTCAGTTGTACCAATCACAAGGCTCATTAGTTTATTAAATGAAGATTATAGCAGATTACGGATGAACTGTGATGATGACATAGAAAGGTGAACACACTATAATGTGTGCTATCATTATGCCTTCATCCACCATTTCATTGTTTACTTGTTTTATTTTTGACACCTGGAAAAAATAGTTTTAAATACGGTCCTCTATACAGAAGACGATTTAAAATTAAGAAACACCTAACTACTAGTCATTTCATGTGTTAACGCTAGAAACATCTTAAAGTGAACAAGTGGTGTTTTATCTTTTACAATACTCAAATCTATCAAGACTATTGTTCTTAAACTTTCAGTAACTGCCTAAATTCTTAATGTATTTTCGATTACATATTTTTTTGTAGAATATACTGTATACATTGATGGGGCAATACTCGAATTACAATGAGCTAAAAGCACCCACCCCCCTCTTTATACATTAAAAAATAATATATCCAGATCTTTTCAAACAATTATTGATCACATACATACTTTCTGTAAATTTAATTTTTTGGATGTTACTGATAACTGTTAATAGAGCCGTTAATGATAAGCCAAAAGTTAGTGTTATCACTTGTTTATTGTTCAATATCTACGCATTAAATTAGCACATCTTTGTCACTAAACAGACACCTAACAACAGATACCTAACAATAGACACATTTAGAAACGCTGTGATACTCATATATAACTTATATAATGTACTAAATTGATAGAGAATATTTGGTTGCATATGTTAAACGCGGGTGGGTCAATTAGACACTTACAAGGATATTAAATATCGGCATTATGATACTGTAAATATAAATAGATTACTTACTCCTAAGGAGCTTTTGGGATTTCAAACTTCCAGATTACCACAATTAGTAGAGAACTAAAAATATCAATACTATTTTGGGGGGAAACAAAGTCAATATTTGACTAAAATTTTAAAATCTTAACATTCTCAACACTTAAAGTTACCTTAAACTCGAATCTATATAGGATGAGTTGTTACAAAGAAGATTATATTATTATTCAAGGAATAAAGCATTAAAAAGATCAAGAAAATGACACCTGACTATGCCAAACAGCGAGCATGAAAGGGTTAATTGGTGTGATTATTTACGAGGAAATTTCACAATTCGTTTCGATTAGGCGCTTTCTGGTGATTTTTATGTTAGATTTTGTGATAGTTAAATTGTTCATCTGTTTGATTGCTGTACAAATAATTTGTCGAACTTTACCATCTTGGCCGTTCGAATAAAACAGAAAACAGTATCAAGAAAAGTTTGAATTCATAAAGCAACATTGTTATGACAATTGGATAATGAGAATCGCGAAGTATAGTATAAGAATAGTTTGGGTTCAAATAAGAACTGTTCATAACAGTCTAAAAATGGGAAACATTTAAATGATATTATCCAGAAAGCAGTTGAGTTGTCCATAAAAAGAATTTTATTAATTTTATAGGCCTAATAGACTACTACACCTAGATAACTACACCTTTCTATGGTGGAATAGGATGACTATTGTAATCAGAGACCTACCTCTCTTCTTTGGAAATGAGGGAGCTTGGACAAGCTGGATACATTCACAATTTATATGGATATCTCACAAATAAACGTCTATTCAAGATCACACCAGTCTTGGACGGAATGATGGCACACTCGGCAAGACAAGAACTATCTGCTGAACATCCCTAAATTCAGCACGAGAGAGAAAAATCATTACAACAAAAAAGCATTAATTCCTGTTAAAGACGTGTGCCGGGAAAGAACTCATACATTGTTTTATTTCCTGCATTCCATATGCTGAAGGAAAACAATTTCATTTTGAAAAAAAGGGCAACTCACTATATAGTAACAGGGCAGGAATGGTAAAACAGTAATAGCCATAAAATATAGATAACAACACACAAACTAAGAAATAGCTTTATAATTTATTTTTGCACTTTCATTTTAATGAGTTTCTTGTTCGTCAATATAAGATAGTATCAATATGAACAGTGTCTACGTGCGTTTTTAATATATAATATATACCCCAGGTATTAATAGAGATAACAAACATATTAACATTTGAATTAGTAAATTGTGATTCATGCTTTCCAGGGTATGGATGATGTCTTATCAGACGTAACCAAGGGAAACGATATATTATTGAACAGGAAAACAAAATCAATTAACCGAAGCAGTTAACACCTACTAGTAATTGTTTAATCAAATGTTATACCTCGCACCAAAGCCATAGCCTCAAAGGAAATCGGTTTTTTGTTTGTTTATGGGGTGTTGATTGGCCCGTATATTTTAGAAGGTGGCTAATTAGGAACTGTGTGTTGTCATTGATTTAATAAGTTATTACTTTGAAGTGCTAAACATTGCAATAAAGCAATATATCAATTAAATATATATACATAGCTGATACAAAATTATAATTACCGTTCACTAGTTCAAAGCCAGCTTTCAGTAGGTATTGGGCGGCTATATTAATCACATATGATATCGGGCTATTAATTCAGATTAATGAAACATTGGTGTGTTAGAGTTGCATTGCAAGAAAGTCAAGACGTGTTGAGCCGACCTTATCCTGTGTATACTTAAGTGGTCAGGTCAAGTCTATAGACTTCACAACTTCGCCATGCTCAACAGAATCATGTCAGAAACTTACTTACCCCGAAAACACCATAAACATGATAACACAACTACTTACTCTTCAACATCAGTAGGTGTACTATAGAACATAATACGACTCGAAAGAGATCAATCCAGCTGATAATAATAATGAGTATAAACAATCAATGTTAGAATGAATAGATTAGAAACAACGGCGGTTTCTTAGAGTGACTCTAGAAGTTGCGTATATTTCAAACTACTAAAGGGACGGAGTTACGTCAGTTAACGTTTACAATACTTTTTTTTAATAAAATAGTAAAAATACGTATTTTTATGCGGTATTTTATTTGCTTATGATAAACATCATTAAAATGTATCATTGTATCATATAAAATGGAATGTAAAAGTGTAAATTGAAAACAAACAAAGTATTGACATTTATTCATATCAGAACACTCAAACACAATTTGTACAAACAATTGGGGGACAGGGTCCACACTCCACACATACGTTGGATACACATTGGACATACAATCATTGTACACTTGTGAATACTAAGTCCAGTGAAATATGGTGGACATTCCTTTGTTTGCTGTTCAGATGGTTGGCTACATGTCAGTTCTTAGAGTTTTTAGAATTGTAGTATTCTTAAGATTGATATTTTAGTAAAATACAATTATGCAAGACACTATTTAATTATATATTGTAACATTATAGTTGGGCGATCTGAAAATGTGGGTTGGTCCAAATTGATAACGATAATGAAAGTATGATCAACTTTTCTAACATAAGAAATATAAAAACTGCATTCGTATTTGGTTTGAGTGTTGCTATCAGTCAATTGAACAGTATATAAACTAAACTTATAAACGATTAGAATATAAGAGAGAGAATATTAGATTACCTAATTTTACCATTTTTAGAGCAACAGTGTACATATTTTTACATGGAAACTAAACTATGCGTTTAGACATCAGAAAAGAATCAATGGTTTGCGTGTCAAATGATGCTTTGATGTAGTTAAATGTTGATATGAATTAATTAAATAAAAGTTAGTTTCGTTTTGTCCATGCATAGAAAGAATCAAAATGATACAAATAATGGTATATCAAAATCTTGAATAAAATGCATTAACCGTACGAAACACACTGAATCAGTATTGGCATCAATTGAGGCGACACGTTTTCATGAGTTAGGCCAATCATAACACTAACATTCGTTTAAAATAAAAACAGTAATCGATTTTTTAGATAAAAACAAACATGTTAGAATTAAAAAAAAAAACTAGTACAAATGTAAAATATATGATATTAGATACTAAAAAAATGATTATTCCAAACAAAAAAATTATTTAATTAAATAAATCCCAATCCGGTTCACTATAATTATCATAGCTTCATTTTGAAATATGGTATATAGTAAAGGTCTCTAAGCAACATCATAAAATGTTAAAAATTCTCCTAACACAAATTAATTATTAACAATGTTGGACACTCTCATTTGTAAACAGTGACGAATGGAATAAATAAACCGAGGCAAGAGAGAGGAACTTTGTTAAATTAGCGCGCGGAGGTGCAATTCTGGCGTTATGACAATATTGAATAAGGCTGTGCATGATGTTGCGGATTAGAGTCTATGATGACGTCATGAAGCCAAAAGTAATTAAACATTAAATGTTATTGTAATTTGGGACATGGGGAAGTTTATAGCACAAGTATTGTTTGTTTCTTTATCTAGTAGACATCGTGACTGTGTTCGCCATGTATGTCAAATTGTGGTGAAATAAGACATAATATACTGGACGTAACACCATATAGTATGATTATTTGTAATAAAAGAAAATTAATTAAATTATAAAAGTATCAGACAGCAAGAGATTAGTCTACAGGCAAAATTATAGTCAGGTAAATTAACTTCGATGGACTTACTTCAATTCCGGTCGAATTATATCAGGCAACGACGGTCTAGTAAAGTTTAAGCAAAATTAAAGCCTTAAAAGGGTGGTTCCGTTCTGTTTAGCTTACATCAAAATGTTGTCCAGAAATTAATATAATGTAAATTACTCCCATGTATTCCTGCACGGCTCGGTCATAACACTAACATTAATTTAAAAATAAAATAGTGTTTGATTTTCTTAATTAAAAACGGATATGATCAAATTTAAAAAATATATATATTGTGTTAATTTAAAATAAATGCTTATAATATAGCTGATATGAGATACTCAAAAAAGATTCTTACAAATAAATAACTTAATTATATAAATTACAATTAAGTACACTCAATATATGAAAACGGTCAATTATCATAGATTCATTTTGTAATATGGTATATAGTAGAGGTCTCTAAGCAACAATAACATCATAAAATGTTAAAAATTCTCCCAACACAAATGATTTATTTATCAATGTTAGACACTCATTAATTGTAAGCGGTGACGAATGAAATCAATAAACCAAGAGAGAATAACTTTGTTAAATTAGCGGAGGAGGTGCAATTCTGGCGTTATGACAATATTGAATAAGGCTATGTATAATGTTGCGGATTAGAGTCTATGATGACGTCATGAAGATAAAAGCAATTGAACATTAAATGTTATTGTAATTTGGGACATGGGGAAGTTTATAGCACAAGTATTGTTTGTTTCCTTATCTAGTAGACATCGTGACTGTGTTCGCCATGTATGTCAAATTGTGGTGAAATAAGACATAATATACTGGACGTAACACCATATAGTATGATTATTTGTAATAAAAAAATGATTTAAATTTAAAAGGTATCAGACAGCAAGAGATTAGTCTACAGGCAAAATTACAGTCAGGTAAATTAATTTCAATTGAAACTTACCTCATTTTCGGCTGATCTATAACCGGCAACGACGGTCTAGTAAAGTTTAAGCAGAATTAAAACCTTAAAAAGGTGGGTCCGTTCTGTTTAGTCTACATCAAAATGTTGTCCAGCAACTACTGTAAGTTTTTGTAAAATTTTGTCCCATTATATGTTTTCTAATCTAGTCTAGTCTATACAGTATAAAATGAGTTAACTAACACTAATAGAGGCCGCTTCACTTGATCCATTATAATAACACAACATGTACAACAGCAATCCAGCTGAAAGCACACGTAAGTCATGTTTAAAATAATTCTCTAATAATAATAATCTGCCCATCAAATTAAACGGCAAAAAAGGAAACAATTGTACTTACCTACGCTTATTGTTGAGAAAAGCCTCCATCATTAAATAACAAAAAATAAACTGACACCAACCGAGGCTAGAAACAATCCCTTAAATATGTGTGCGCACTTACGGTTAATTAGCCAAGAAGTATATTATGGTCAGACGTCAGTGACAAAAGAGAATTTGTACAATGCAATCTTCCAGCTGCTGTTCTTAGTTACGTATAATTTTGAAAACAACTCTTTTCTTCTCAATAGACTGTTGCGCAGTATACCATTACGAAGTAGTATCTGTATGATGGAATTAATAGTACTATCTATGGTATACATAAAAGACAGAATTCCAGAGATGCACCTATATAGAAAGAGTATCTCGGTGCCGCTATATTGCTGGCAGTGAAGGAGCTAGCAGAGAGGATACATATAATATATAGCACATAATCAAGCAGTCTTGAGGGAAAAAACAGTCTTTTTCAGTGTTGCGATACGATACAGTCGTCATCAGTTCTGTGCCGAGATGAACAGTCAATACTACTAACTATAAACTTACCGCATTACGGAAATTAAATTCAGGATCTTGTACTGTAATAGACTGATTCTACTAAATAGGACTAAAGAAATGGTGCAATTATAGCTATGTATTATTGTTGTACAAAGACACTATACCACACTATGCGATTAATGCCGGCTGTTGTTATAGAAACAACATTGGAAGCATCTTTACTGTCGATCTTCGAAAGAGTAGAAAGTTGAAGGGAAATGAACGCTCAGAAATACTCTTGCAATAGTGGAGATTCAGAACCCAGACACATCAACGTAATACTTCATGGAAAAATCGGTATGCTTACAAGACCAGTGAGATTTTAAGATGATTATCCTTTCCCCACCGAGAACCCTAGTATCGGAGAAAAGAGGTAAGTGTCTAACTCAAAATGTTACATGTATTTTTATATGTCGATCTAATTAAATATGCTATGGACCCAGTAAAAAAAATTACTCACGCTTGCTGCACTTTTATACCATATCGAAATTAACTCATTTGAAAAAATAATATTCATTAAAAACTACTGGTTACAAAAAGTCAGATTACAAAGGATAAAAAAACTAATTAAAATTCACCAAACCAACAGCACTCGTTTGGAATATCGATTTACAATTCAAAAGACGACCAATCTGCTCTGCTATTAAAAAAACAAAATTCAAATCTTACAAACAGAACAATAACTAGCAATAAAAATAAAACAACAAGTAGAATGCTCAATATGTTCATTAAATGGACTATATAAAATATCGGTAGAACATGCTCTACTGTGGACTTCACCTAATCTATGAAATAAGAATAATATTAGTAAAAGATTGTTTACATTACATAGCCTCAAATAAGGGTAATTAAATAACAGGATAACAAACTAACGACAAAAGGGTATGCATGGTTTGTGGAATAATTCACTAAAAAGTAAAATTAAATTATAAAATAATAATACTAAAAATTTTAACAATTAACCATGTCCATCTGGTAAAAATGCAAATAAAATGTAGACGGTTAAGGAATTATTTCGGGGAAACTAACATATACATCGTATCGATGAATATAAAGCCAACTGAAAAACACAGATAGTCTGTGAGATTTCCCAAGTACGCACAATAAATTTCAAGTCAACTTATAAACACTTGATGAACAAAACGTGTCAAACAAACGCAACAAAACCATAAAAATTACACATGACGGACGCTGGCCTTTTGAACTGAATAGATTTTTGAGTGCGACATCTTTTACTTTCTAAAATGTTTAAAATTATAATCTATAAATATATGTTTATTTTAAAACACCTGAAATTGAGAATAAGAGAACATATTATTATGATTAGCTAGTTGTCCTATTTAACTGTTCAGTGTATCTGGTAGAACACCGATAAAATATCACGTGCTTGCAACACTGCAACAACTACATGCGTCTGATAAAATATTCAAGTGTGATGAGAGTAATTCCAAGTACACAGAAAGGAAAATATCGGTTTTGCAATAGACAAAAACACATCGATAATGTAGCTTAATTTAATAAAATAATGTGCCTTCGTGTAAAAGTAGTGAGGAAGGTCGTTTTCCAAATAATTATCTGTATAGAATTAATTTTAATAAAGTAAAATTCAAAATAATATAAGCTGGGTGGCGCGATTTTGACACTATGGTCCTCTTCGAGTAAAATCAAATTAATTTAAAAACATCTTTATTTTACCTACAAGGCATGATCCATATTTTTCATTCTAACTTGGAAACCCAGTAAATAATAACATCAAAACATGACACAACTATAATAAATGTGTTTTAGTGCTGGATAGAGGGTTGGGAGGGGGTGGGGTGGGTTGCTAAAAACAAAACGAAAACAGTAGCTTGACTTACAGTTTAAACAAACTACCAATTGACAGACACTCAGTTTGGAGATAACAGTTCACTTATTGTGTGAATGCAAGTGGCTGGCTTATATTTGTTTATAATAGAGGGAAGTTAATTGGATCAAGCAGAAGAAACAAAAAGCCACAACAGACACAGTGATATCTTTTACCGATAATGAACACTGATTGAAAAAGACTACTGGCTAGAAAAGACAAGAAAGAAACCGACGGAGAAATGTTAATTGCAGCACAATATTAAAAAAAACTAATTAATAAAAACAGATTAACATAGAAAACTTGTAGGGGACAAATACACGATATAAGTCACAAAACAATTCGATTTTTCTTTTTAAAATGATAACAAATTGGGAAATAATCTATATTGAAAAATAAGTATGTGTTGAATCTTAATCTAAATATATATATATATACTAAATACATTTATGTACTATCATTCCATGTTATATATACATAACACATATAAATTGCATAGAATAGCATCTATATTGCATATAATAATTGCATATAATAGCATCATTAGCTACTATGGAGTTTATTATAAGCAAATGAAAAATAATAATAGATTTAAGTTAAAATATTTAAACATATCAGCATTGAAAAATATATATATATCATTTCTCACCTTTATGAATTGCTGAGTTATTTACTTTTTTTCAATGAAACAGTATATTTAATATGTTTCACTGTGTAAAGACAATTTGATAATCAAAATTAATTAATATATGCTATATTATACTATATAACATATCAAATTAATAAAATAACTTCAGAAAAACTTTAATTAAATAAAAATTACTTCTGTTCATAGGTAAATCATGAACATTATAGTTATTTAAATAGCAGATCAATTGCTGAAATGAAGAAAACATCATTACAACTTGCTCGTTTTGAGATGTTACAATTATATTAAACAAATTCAGTATATTAAAAGAAAAGGACAACAATAGTGTACCTTTCTATGCCAAACATGTGAATTTTAAAATAATAAACATAGTCAGATTATTGTCTTAGATAATACATAATCTACTAATTTTTTTAATTACATTTTAAATAAACCATATAGCATATATATAAATTGTTCGAAAATAATAATATTGCAGAATTAAAAAATCTACAATTGGCTCAGAGTGACAAAAACTATACTAAAAATATGAAAATCACTACACAGAAATTAAGAAAGCTTTACACAAAAAGTAAATATAACTACTTACACAGGTCGTCGATGAGACATTTTCTGAAAATGTAAATAGACAATTGTCAGTGAAAATAATGTGGTTTGTATGCACAATTAGATCATAAAAATATCTAAAATATCAGTTATAAAAATTTAAACTTGAAAACAATCTTAAAATTAAACATACAACAGAATATACAAATAATATATTTTTTATAAGTAATTTTCATTAAGTTAATAAACATTGAGTTTACATGCAATATTATGAGAGTTATATTTTAATTATAATGTACAGTAAATAAAGGAGTACATGTTAACACAATATAAATATATATAGAGTAGTCATCCATTAATGAACAGTTAAAGCCATTATTGACAAAGCATAACATTTTTGTGTTAAAATTATATCACATGTATATTTTATAGCAGTAATTAGTGTTCTGTAAAATATGTATAAATAACAGATAGTTATCTGTGGAATAATGGACACATACATCAGGGCATAGCCAGGGGGTTCTTTAGGTTTTTGATGAACACTGTCACTAAATAAAAAAGATCTGCTTGTTAGTTCTCAGTGTTCTTTAATAAAACTTTAGATTACAAGAAAATGTATGCTTTGCACATTAGAATTATTTGTAACTTGAGGCTTAATTTCAAAGTATTTCCTTAAATTTGAATGACAAAAAGTCATTTTTCAGGGCCCAACCTCTCACTTGGGTCTGTGCCCTTGAATCCCACTAGTGGCAACACCCCCAGACTCCTACCAGGGGCTTTGCCCTAATTCCCAAATTCTGAACCCACATAAAAATGCCTACCTACACCCCTGTACATTTACTATAAGAGGCAGGGTGTCCGCAAATTTAAAGTAAAAAAAATTCCATGTTTTTTTCAGGTACAAAGGCCCATACATAAGCATTTTATAGGGAGGGCAGGGGGAGAGAACAAACATGTAAAAAGGTCTCTGTTATAGCTGTTATTTTTGCAATAGGGTAAATTTCCCAGCTATTTGAAAGAGGTATGAGTATAACTGAAAAGGATATAATTTTTTTCATAAATAAATAAAGGATAAATAAGGATAGTCACCCCTATTCTCCCTCATGGGTATGGGCCTGAAGACAGTCAATAAATCCTTTAATACATCACAATCTAGTAAGTGAATCCTTTTGAAATATATAATAATATATAGTCATTACTATAGCATCTATATTAATACATAGATATTAGTAATGGATCATGAATTTGCATGTTTTTGCAAGTTACTGTACAACTAAATGCTCTATTATCAATATAGATAATAGTATTATAGATAGTAGTATAACCTAAAAGTTATATATAGGTTCACAAAAAGGTATATATTAGTACTGTTTAGTTAACCATTTTCATTAAAAAATTAAGGTGGTGCATTTCCATAACAGTAATGTTAATTTAGACTTTTCAGAAATATATGGAATATTTACATGGTTTACAGCTTACATGCTTTTTTATAACTTAATTATCAGGTGCTAAACTTATGGGAATAGTGCTAAATTTTGCTAAATAATGCTAAATTTTGTGGGCTTACTAAAAAATGTTGGGCCTAAAAAATTAATTATTGCAATTGTACAGAATGACATTTGTTTAAATAAATAGACAGGCTCATCCTACCCAATGAAACCATATATGTCATGTAAAAATTTAATGTGATAAGTAACTGTTTTAAAGTTGCCACATTAGACATTAAAATATTTATATAATTACAAATTATTTCATAACTGTACCTTACTACCATCTTTACTAACAAATAATATAGTGAAACAATACAGTACAATATTGGTTAAAAAATATATCAGTAAATATGAAGAATGTATGATGATTATAAAAAGTGCATACATCAATGGGAATGGGATGGCCGAGTGGTTAAGACACTGGTTTGTGGATGCCGAGGGTGTTGTCTCGGAGCAGGTTCGAGCCCGCCCTTGGACTCTCCCGTTCCTGGCTAGCA
>JAUZND010074101.1:0-38768 GCA_034780555.1 Coelogynopora nodosa
TTTTTAATTTTTTTCCTAAGCTTTTACCTTGTACCTGTCATTTTTGCCATCTTTTAACTGTAACCCACTACCGAAATGCTTGTAGTTGTGAATAAAGCCATTATTATTATGTGCCTCCTGTCAAAAGGAATCAATAATAATTAAATTTGTTAAAAGTGTACAAATATATAATGTATATTGTATATACACACTGAAATAGAGGTAAAAGAGATCAACAAATTCATCGGTTCTATCAAACAATGTATTATAAACAACACGAAGTGTTATTAAAACGTAACTATTTTTTCAATAGTTCATTAAAAGATAAAATAATTTATATTATAAGTTCAACTATACCTACACTATTTATAAAAAACAAACATAATTATAGCATGATTATAGAACAGTTAGATAGAACCGGTTTTTATACTTGATTGCACTAAAACTTTTCCTCTCAAATGAGTAGACAATATCGTGATAGACGAGAGAGGAGAGATCAAAAATATAAATTTTCAAAGATAAAGACATGGTTCAACCTCATTCGTAATGTTTTACTAGCAACATTCAACACGGATAACTGTATTCAAGGAGAACATTCATCAAAAGTAAACGGTTGAAATAGTCTTAAATACTGTTGTTAACGCTCTGATACTTTCGACTATTATACCCTCAGACAGTCGTGCTAAAGAAAAAGGCTAATATTTTCATAACTATAAGTGTCGCATATTGGATCTTTTATAAATTATTTATTAAAAGTAAAATGTTGCATTAATTAAAATTAACATAGATTCAAAAATTTAAATTCCTATTGAAATTTCAAAACATTTAAATTTGATTATACACAAATAATCATATTAATAAATGGATAAAATTGCGAAATTGTGTAATTATATATTACTTGTAATAAATAATGTGATTAAGGAAATAGGCTAATCTAGCTTAATATTTGGATTATTATTTGTATTTTTGATTACACCTAATAGCGTCTTTATTTAAATTTGGGATGTGCTATACTCGCCACAATTTGTCCCTTTTTTCAATCACCATTTATGCTTATATTGTCGCTCTGCTACATATTTCAAGTATGTAATAGTATTGCCATATAGATTTGATAAACACTCCCTATAAGGCCTATAGTACGGTTAGTAAGTCATGAGGGGAGAGGTGCAGATCTCACCTTCGACCCCGATACAGCGGCGCAGAACAGGTGCATAACACGACCTCGCAGGTCGCAGTCATTGGCCAGGGAATTTAAATAGTCTGCAATCAGATACAGAGAGATACTATATAGACACTCTGTCAATAAAAAAGCGTTATTGAAGAAGAAAAATAGAATTATATAGACCTGTAAACAGTTCAATAACCAAACTGTTTCGGTATTTTACAACCGTCTCAGAAAATATGTATCTATTGCTCGAAAAAGCATTCAAATTTAATATATTATTGGAATGGGATGGCCGGGTGGTTAAGACGCTGGTTTGCGGATGCCAAGGGTGTTTTCTCGGAGCAGGTTCGAGCCCGCCCTTGGACTCTCCTGTACCTGGCTAGCAGCTGTGCTAGTCGATAGTTAGCGACCCTTAATGGGTTCGTTTGGTATGAAAAAAATGTGAGAAAATGGTATGAAAAATGTGAGTGACCGTGACTCTCTAAGAGTCATTGGTGAAGTGGGCGCGCTTCATAAACTACTTACTGCTCCAGAAACAGGGCACTTGACCGACTTTGATATTACTTGAATTGTCGTTAAATAAATATTATTATTATTATTTGTCATGACGTAACATATCAACCAGCGACAGAAGGGGGTGTTCAAGCAAAAGTGAGTTTAAATGTAAAACTATCAAATAGTAAATCAAAAAGATAGATATTATTTCAAATTAACATCTTTAGGACATCATCGTGTAATCGATTGCCTGAAAATATTGCAGGAGTTTAAAAGTATAACTTATTTAATTGTGAATACAAATATTAGCTACATGTTTATACAAATCTATATATTCAAAAGAAGCAAGCCATTGTCGATATTTGTATCTATTCTATTTATTACCATTTTTATTTAATAAAATTATTATTAATACAATATATTCTCATGCATTCGAGAATAATATATTTCAGAAATAATAAAATTAAATGTTCGTAACGTTTTGTATTCATAACAATTTAGCAAGTCATTCATGTAAATTAAAAGTGGTTATAATTCAAAACATCGAAATTAGTTGAACTTTATTCTTTCTTGCAAATACACTTTACAAGGGTATTAATGGATTAAATATTGAACATGATAAATGACGATTGCTGAATACAAGAAACAAACGAAATACTCTCACATGTTAAAAGTGGATATGCTTTCATTTCAGATAAAACTTACTGCAGAACCACAGAATAGCGTCATTGGTAGCTGATAATGGCTCGTTGAATACCTCTTCAGGAACAAGCGGGTCTCTCGTGTAGATACTGAAATTAATATTACCCAATATAAAATATGAGTTATGCAAATTCTCTGTGATTTTGGGCACAGCTAAAAATGCTGACTTATTTGATATGACAAGTTTACAAAATCGATAAATAACATTATACGTTAAGACAAGTTAAATATAAAAGTAGAAAGACATGCATAGTCCATTCAATAACTTAATGAGAGAGGTTGTATTTTTAAATATGGAAAAATATCTCTCATTATTCATTTAAATTTTTCAGTGCGCTATAGATAGTCTACAAGTGAAATCTTATCCGATATAGAGTATCTAGCAGAGAAAATACTCCAACTATATTTTATCATATATACCGTTATTAAGTTTTATTAGATAAATAGCAAATAAAGTTCTAGTGAAATAATAAACAGCCAAATTAGTCAAAATATAACAATATTTCCAAATATCATAACATAACACTGTTAGTAAAATTTGATTGTAATTTCAAAATCTTACTAAAAAATTAAGGTAAGACATAATAACGCACTAGGCCCTACTTGAAAATAAAACATTGGTAATTTTGACCATCGTGACCTATTGTCCAAAGTGTAATCTCTTCCACACATAGGCCTACCTCTTTTTCCATTTTCGCCAGGAGAATTTCGGATCATAGAGGCACTCGAGAAAATAAAATGTGTAGCTGAGTATTTCCAACCAGATAATGACATGTTCCTTGTTCTCCTCTGATAACTGAACAACGGAAATGTTAAAAATACAAAACGATATTGTAATAACACTGTCTGAATATTCTTTTATCAGATTGACTAACTAAAAGGTTGTAGTACATTTTTTTATTTCCAAAGAAAGGGTGATAATACGATTATTTTCATTTAAATTAGCAAGTGTATTTAATATAAAAAGGTATACATATTATAAGTTATTTATTATACTATAAATTCAATCAAACAATTAAAATAATGAACTTAACAAATAAACTTACAAGATAATTTAAAATATTGTTATCCATTTTAAAATGAGCATGCTCACAAGTTTTAAACATTATTTAATCTTTTAAAACGTTATATTCTAGAAATTAATATTTTAATATTAAATATATTATTACTAAGATTACATAATATGTGTTAGTAACAAAATGGGAGAATAATCTATACACCTGGGTTTATTTATTACCTCATTTTTATTGATAAATTAGTTATTAATAAATGATAATTAATTATACTTAATGCATACTTAATTATACTTAATTAGAATAAAATGAATATTAATAATATATTTTTATTAATTCGGACAGCAACTTTTACCTCTATATTAATTACTTAATAAACGTAAACATTTAATTAACCGCCACGAAAATATGTCATCCGGAAACTATCAAAATAGTTTATTAAATTGGAAACTAAAAGGAGTAAACACACCACATTCGTTCAGATACAATCAACTATAGAGAGCACTAAATTAGAGAAATTAAACCTTATATCAATAAATATTCTAGAACTAACTTTCAGCTCGGATTGACTCATGACATTCTTTTTGGTGATATCGATCAATTTAAATTACAAGGCGTGCTTCCCAATAAAACGTTTCGCATTTTAGTAAATGTACGAAGAGTATTTGCATTACAAATATCTATAAGAAAATGCATTGTGATGAAGATAAATAATTTAAGCATGGATGCATTGTAGCACTACCTATAAAGAGACGATATTGCCTTGTATTATATAATAACGACATCGGAATTACGAGACAGAACAACAAAATTAGTCCGGTTTTAAAAATAGTGTCAAAATTAGACATGTATTAATATTTTCAGAAGTCTTGTATTTTTATTGCATTTATTAAAACAAAATAAAAATTATTCCATGTGAGAAACAATGGTTATACCAAGTAATTTGATAAAATAATACAGAAAAATCACTATTTAAAATAAATATACCAAAGAAAAATTTTAATTCAAAATAATTAGAGCAAATTTAAATAACATATTATTATAACAAATATATTCTACAACGTGTAGTTTATATTATTATAAGATTTACGAAATCTTGGTCCGACCCTGTTTACTTATTACCATGAACGTCAAACTTGCATTAACCATCTGGTATGTTACCATTTGAGCCAGAGTTCTCTGATAAATGTATAAAACGATACCATGTGAAACTTAAGGTATCACTTATAAACATTAAGTTCTGTATATTATTAATATATAACTATTTTAAGTACACATTATCATGTCAATTTACTCGGTACTTCAATAGATGCACAACAATATGTGTCATAATCATATTAATGGTAACAAATAGTTTACCTTATCAATACAAATTTGAGCCAGTGTGTAAACGCTTCGAATTATCTCCGAATAACTAAGTCCTTCTAAGTTGCTCGGGTTTCTAAAGTAAAGAAAAATGCAACACATTATCTCAAATAAATTCCATATTGACTCAATTTTTATATAATGTTTATAATGGAAAAAAATACATAAAATAAACGTATTTTGGTATATATATATCACCAAAATTTATTCTAAAACTCAACTTTTTGTGATGGTTGAATAATCGGGTTAGGATAATTTGATAATTTAAATTGATTAGAATGACGGAAATGTTTCTTGTTAATGGTACTGAAGAAATCATAAGTCTCTTTAATCTGCTGTAACAGCCCAAACCGTAAATCAAAGTAACTAATATTGCTAAATTAATATGTTGATATAACTATAACATACATTACATGTCCAATGTACAATCAAATAATTGAAAACAATGAAACCAATCATTACCTTCTTAGAACATTAAACCAAAATAAATGATCATACATAATAGGTCAGTTAACCAATCCTATAATAATCAAATCGATAATAATCATGTATCAATACGTCGATTAAACTTCTAGTTTTCAACAGTAACTGTTATTATGATATAACATGATTAACTGTGCATGGTTATCGCCTCTCCTTTAGTTTACTTTCCAGAAACCAAATTTCGTAATAAACAACTTAACACCAGTCCAGGGAAAAAATGTCAAGTTTGCGGTTGAATCACGTTAATCAAACAATTGGTTAACAAATAACAACTGCTTTATAATAGTTAATATATTTCAATTCTTGAGAGAAAAAAGTGTTCTATAAATTCGTTATATATCACAACAAGCGGAGAACGTTTGTATACAGTGGCTAAAAATTATTCTATCGGTTAATAAAATGCTTTATTATTTCAAAAATTAACGGAGTCATAAATGTTATATTTCAAAAAGCGATTACATATGTGGCACCTTCTACTCTTCCTTTTTTTAGTAGGCGCCAAAGGTGTGAGATTATAGTGAAACATATCAATTTTTCGTAACAAAGTGTTGTTAATGTAGTTAATTATGATCATTGTTTCGGTAATTATTATTGAGATAAAAATTTATAAATTATTTTCAGTTTGAGCACAATAATAACTTATTTATGCATCTTGAAACATACGTGATTATGTAAAATGCAGAAATTATACAATAAATTTGGGTGAATAGGTGGGCTCCGGCCTCCTTTTAGATAAACTCTTTACAATATTCGTTACATAAAATACAGATATAACATATCAACTCAAAATAAATTCATATCAAATAGTATTTTCAAATATGAATAAAGATGTCAATAGAATATTTTTAGTACAGTACAACCGTCATCGACTTGTTAGAGAACATTTAAGCGAAATCATTTCTATCTAAAAACACGATGTTAGTCAAAGTAAGTTAATTCAAATACTTCGACAGAAAATAATTTTCACATGTAATAAATAATAACCAATATATTATTTTAATTCTAGTGGCATTTCAAAAACTTATATTGTTCAGTATAAAGTATATATTTTCTAAAAATAGACTATTAAAGTATACTACATTACTTTTATAGATTACTTTACTATTATATATACTACATTTTACTTAAATAATAGGCTATAATTCTTATCACAAAAAATAAACTTAATCATATCATAATTAATTAAAATGTTTGAGGGTTCTCTTGTTACTGATATATTTTTATATTATGAAGTTTCACACAGCCGAAAAACAATATCAAAATTCATTAATATTTCCTACCCAAATGTGAATCTAGATAAAATTGAACTTAACAAGACTGGCAAGAATCAATTATTGTCAACGAAATATTCAGGAATTGTTATTGTAGGCACCAGTATCCACAAACATTAAAACAACAATTACAAACCTGGCGAGTAGACATAAGAACTTGATGAGCATTGCAGCTCGAGAAATCTTCGATTCATGTGTCGGATCAACAATAAGAGTTAGAGTATCCTTGAACTCATTAAACATCACAGAGACTGTGTCAGAAGGTAACTCTGATAGAGCAGGTCCACGTGACTGGAAACTGAATAAAAAGATGGAATAAAGATCGTCTATACAAACATAAAGTGTATTATAGTAATTAATTATTTAGTCATGTTGCTACTTAATTTAGATATACCAATTAACTCTCTATAAGTTGAGACAATTAAAACATTATACCTTTTAACATATATTCTGATTTGAAAAGCAAATGTATTAATATCTTAGATTTACCTTTCTTAGGTAATTTACATATAGTGGGTAGCCAGCCATAATACTAGCAATGCATTTTAAAATTACTATAAAATAATGTGTACTATAGTTTTATTAATGGAAAACAATTTTACTAGTAGCACATACTTACAGGTATATTACTAATATCACAATGAATCAAAAAATTATTGTAAAAATGCCAGCATTCTATAGCAAGTTATAAAACTTTCAATAATTTATATAATACTAGATAAAATTAAAATAGTAAATTTTAATAAGTAGACGAATGAGTACAGTATAGTAATAAGAAAATGAAAAATTCTTACTTTAGAGCTCTTAAATCCAGAAGTTCTCCATAATTGCTAAAGTAAACATTTAGATAGCGTTCAAGGGCTGAATACGATTTCTGAAAAATATTAAAATTGAAATCAAAGTTTTGACTTTTGAAAAGTAAAATCGCATCATATTAATGCAAAAAAGGAAATATATTGCTTACACACATAATAGTTAAGTGAGACAAGTATAACAAAATTTTTCACAATTTGATCAGTATCATATAAGAATGTTAGAATAGACTTAGTATTAACTTAACTCCTCCAAAAATAATAATTATTAGATATATATATACATATATAGATCAAAATGTTGCATATATATTGTTGTCAAAAAATATTTGTCTTTTACACTATTTAATTTTCAATCATTATAAATCAATGAATTCATGATTATATGGAATTTTTTATTGTTTACATATACACTTCAGATATTCCTTGTCCATGAATGCAAAAAACATCAAGTTATTTCAATTAATATTAACAATATAATCTACTTGTATCAAAATAAAATCATACAATTACATATTTCATAAGATACTATAAAAAGTATGTAGATTATTTTTATAGGCAATTTGGTATATAACCATTTTGTAATATTTTTTGTTTAAATATTTTTATAACAAATATATTTTAAGTTATGTAAATACTACATAAAATGAATGGTTGCACGTACATATACACATTCAAATTTAGTTTTTAAAATAGTTATGTTAATACCACAAGTAGATTTAAAATAGAATGGGAAAAATAATATAAAAAGTAATTAAATAATTTATTATTAATGTAAAATATTTTGTAACTTTATGTTAGTTGTAAGCAAGATGAGCTCATCTAGATCAAGACCACTCCCCCCTTTTACATACCATCCTGAATAATAAAATACAATCAACATTTGTATTGTTTCTATAATAATAAAGAATGTAAAATTTGAATATAGTCTTTCTAAATTGATTTGCGAATTTCCAATGATGATGCTGATAAAACACTCAAATTATTAAATTTTATATCTCATAAACATATGATAGAAATGTTTTTAAATAGTAAAAAATAGCTCAGGGTCGTTTATTGATATATTCATGAAACAGCACATTATATAAATATCTATTTATATATATATTAAATCCAATTTGAAAGGAATCAATAACCAGAGTTATACAATTGGAACTAACCATAGGATTATACTACACATATGCTTATATGATAAATATACCTTTATAAAAAATTAATTAGTACAATATTTTTTAATGTGTACAGTTTCAGTAAGTTTACCCAGTCTAACTTTACATGTTTTTTAAACTGTTCCAATTTCATTAATTCCATAAAATCATTAAATTTAATCCAAAAATTGTGAAGATGAACATACTAAAATCAAATTTCTAAACATATATTTATAATCCCTAGTTTTATGTTAAAATCATTACATTGTACTGAATTATATTTAACATATTTCCTGAAATACCTCAAGTTTAACCCTATAAATTTGTAAATTTGGTAGCATGTATTATAACATATAATATTTTTGAATAAGCAGGATGGCAATATTCTGGTGAATACAATGTTGATAAATATATGGATAGAACAAGCAGAAAGCTGGAAGTGGCTATCCAATCTGCAAGTTGAGAAATCCAGGATCATCAAAATAATAATGCTCAAACTTCCATATATGCTAACAAAGTCATAATATTGTGGTATTTGCAATAAGTGTTAAAAGAAACATAAAGTTATTTGCTACAATTACATAATAATTCAAGAACTATCAGATGATGACATTAATCACAGCATAGGATTTTTTAAATAAATATAAGCTAGGGTAACAATTCAACCATAATTTCACAATAGGATTATGTTTAATGATAATTCTGTTAAATCCATTGCCTATATCAATCAGCACAATTTAAATTACTAGAAAAATAAATATCTTAAATAGAAAAATCAAATTCACTGCAATTATTGTCACAGTGTGATATCTGATGAGTTCTAAGGAAGTTGAGGCTGAGGACATAACAATTGAAATTATAAATGTTAATATGATGTGATCAACCATTTTCAATGTTATCCTATATTTCTATCAAAATGATATAAAGATATATCAAGAAAAAAGCTCTGCTCACTAGTCTAAATACATATTTTAAAAATAAATGGCTCCTGTGAACCACTTGCACTATATGAAAAATTTGATAAAAAGTTAGTCAAATACCATAAAGAAGAGGTTAATATACAAAATAAAATATAAGTATATATCTATATTTTTATTTATTGATTTTAGTAGTTATTTTACATATTTATTTTGAACTATACATTGCAAATCATTGATTATTACTTATGTTATACCATTTTCTTGTATTTCAGATATGGTCTTGCCATCCATTCTATATTCTCTTAATGATTGCAATAAATATATCAATTTTCATCAGTAACATAAATATGATATGTAATGCTCAAATAAATTTCATTTCTAATATATTATACTCTGAATAATTCTTACTCTATTTTATTGGGCTTTAAATAAATCTAGGTTTACCTTATTTTAGTTGAACTATTTCTGATTCTACTTTATTTTACCTTGATGAACCCTGGTATAACTCTATTATGTTTAAACTATCATTAATTACCCTATGTTATCCTAATTAACTATAATGTTACTGAGAGTTAATTAAAGTTACATAAAGTATAATTAAATATGTTCTATTGTAAATAGAGTGGAATTGAACTTAGCTAATAATAATAGATAACTTAATTTAATAAATAAATAACAAATTAGATAACTTAATAATAATAATAGAGTAAAATCAGAAAGAGTAATTTGAGTAAAATTAGAGTTTGTAATTAAAGTAGACTAAAATCAGGTTTAGTTAGAGAAGAATAAAGTAGGGTTAAAATTCATTATAATAAATTAATAAATTTGAATTTATAAAGTAAAAGTGGAAAATTTTGAAACTATCACACTATTATAGTAAATTTGAATTTATATAGTAAGTGTGTCAGCAAACTTGTAACTTAATACCTTATAATAGAAAATGGCTTACCCTTGCTGTAATAATTTAAAATTTCCTAATATATTATGGTCTGTAATACTAAATAAATTTGAAATTATTATTGTATTGTGCAGAAATTACTGCTGAAATTTCCTACTACATCATAAAGAAGAGGTCAATATGAAATGATACTGTTAAATGCTTGTGGTGGCAGAAGCTAATTTTAACTGGTCAGGCAAAACTTCAGATGGGTACCTACCATATTAAAAAATTAAGCAATAAATACAAATTTTCTTTTTATTCTGGTAACTAATACTTGCCTGTATTTTGAGCTGATTAGAAAAGTCATAACTTTGAAATTAATAGTTTAGTCATAGTGTTTGTGTTATTTGTAATAATAAAATAGTTGTTATACTCAAATTTACATATGTAGTAAAATAGTTATATCAGGTGCAGGATGGAAGGGGGGTATTGTATTTTTATGTGGATATTGTATTGTTATTGTACAAGGTTAGATGCCTTTTTTAACTGGATCCCACTCTCCCAAATAAATATTCTGCCTTGGGCCTTGTACCTATATGTATTTATAGTACAAGAAAAAATACAATCAAATCATATAACACTAAAATATAAATACTATAAGCATAGGTAATCATAATTTATTATTGGAAATGTTTTCCAAATGACATAACAATTGTATGTTACTATATTCATTGCATGCTATATTTTATTAAAAATTACTAAATATTTTAAGTGTGTTTCCACTACCTCTTATAAAATCATTTGTAATATTTCGCAAATCAATATTGTCTAATTATTCATTGTAAATATTGGAAATCATGCAGTGATTTTGTCTGTTTTGATGCATACTGTTTCATAAATATGTTTTTATATGATACATGTTTGAAAAGCTTCTTTCACTAAAATAAAGTATATCAGAGTAGACAATTCACTAAAAAAATATATTTATAATGATAATAATTTACATAAATATATGATGCAGCACATGAGATTAAACTTCTATTTAAAGCATGATCTGAATATTTAAAGCTGTATACTAAAGACTGATTACAAAATGGCATATATATGAAAAAATAAAATAATATCAGAAAATTAAAACATTATAAAAATCACTCATAGGTGATCCTTTTCATTTAGTCTGGAAAATGGTTATCACTTAAATCAGGAAAAACAGGAGGAATAAATTATAACTAGTTTTCAATGTGGTATTAAAACAAGTAATAAAGATAAATAAACAATTTTAAATTAAACAATGTAAAAATTACTTAAAATTAGTTATAATTCTTTTATTTGTAGATTTCAGAATTAATTTAAATATATACATATTTCAAACATTTGTATTGACATTCTAAAATCTCTTACATCTGTTTTTAATAATTAATTTCATTATTTTAAAATTTATTTTTGCTTTTGCATTGACAACCTAATAGGCTTTAATTACCTTTACATTTATCCTTTAGTTTTTCTTCTGG
This sequence comes from Coelogynopora nodosa, assembly GCA_034780555.1. Classification (NCBI taxonomy): domain Eukaryota; kingdom Metazoa; phylum Platyhelminthes; order Proseriata; family Coelogynoporidae; genus Coelogynopora; species Coelogynopora nodosa. Next base: position 11,745 of record JAUZND010074101.1, read on the forward strand.
ATTTAATTTATAATCTGGAAAAATCTGTTACCATTAAGTGTCAGACCTGCACTCTCTGCCCCTGCATGGTATCAGATTTTTATGGAATTAACATGTCATAAGATTTAATCATATATGATAGACTTAGTATTAATATTGATAATATTTGTGGAAATGGAATTACGTTTTAATTATAACTACTAATTTAACTGCTGCAGATTCAACTATAGATTTAACATTATATTTAACTGTAAATTAAAAAGCTAATTAAATTGCTGATTTCGCACTATGTAGATTTTATTGCAGATTCAATAATAATTTAATTGCAGATTCAATAATAGATTCAATTGCAAATTCAACTACTAATTTAAACACAAATTTAATATTAGATTTAAAAGTGAATTCAGGTGCAAACTCAACAGCATACTCAACAACAAATCCAACCTTTAACTTAACTTAAAATGCCAATTTATCTGTAGATTCCACTACAGATGCTAATATTCAATAAAAACATTATGTCAAACAGTTAAAGACCCATTAAAATACCAAGAAAAATGACCTTATTATAAACATTATTTTAAAATAATTTTAAAAATAAACATAAAGCCAATAGAATTTCAAAAATATTACCTGATCCCTGAACTTTTCAAAGTCAATCAATAGTGTTAAGTCCATAGATAAGCAATCTCTAACTCTTAGGTTAAATTTGACATTAGTTTTTTATTGAAAAGTAACTATATAAACGTTTCTTTCTAATTAATTTACAAAAATTCATCAAGGAACAACAATCAAAATATATTAAAAAGAGCGGTATTTAGATATCTATGATTAATGGTGCATTCTAACAAAATGATATATATATCAATAAACGACAAATAAATAAGGTATTACACATAAAATTATTTTTAATATTACATTCATATATTCATTTTATTAATTTGTTTATTTATTTATAAAATAAATTTATTTAATAAAATTGTACAACATTAACAAATTATCAAAAATAAATAAGACGTTAAGCACTTTAAGCATAATAATACAAATTGTTAAATAGATAAAACTATTTTTAATAATCTAAAAAAAAGTGTTTAGAATATATATATTATGTTTAATTCTAAGAAAAATTACACACTGCTGCTCCTGTGGTGAATCGGCCTAACAATAAGCCACATTGAGAGGGTGACATGGAGTTTGATAATGTGTAGGCACAGAGACACTTTGCAATGTAGGCAGAGTCTATATTATGCAGTCCCATCATATTATGTTTCAGTGTTGTAGAGCATGTATGCAACATAGTTGTAAAACAAATAGAAAATTGTTAAGTCAAATTATATAAATTGATTTAAGTCAATATTGATATACATTGTGCATTAAATTTTTAATATAGATTTTTTACATTATATTCAGTCTTTATAAGATCATCAATTTTACCAACAATATTATTCTCAGGTATATAAAATCCTACAAATTTGGTTCAATCAACTCAACTCATAATTTATCTTCTTCAATGATACAACTTACTTGATGTCAACTTATATTGTTTATATTTAAAATGATATCAACAATATTGATAGTAGAATGCGCGCTCAAAGTACCGTGAATATTTGCTCAATAATAATTGCTGACTGCATACATCTATACGTATATTTAATTTGAAGAAACATATAGAATAAATTTATCAGTAAAAGTAAACTGTATTACCCCATTTATTTGTATGATACAGTTAATTAATAAGACTGTTAAAATATATAACAAACAATTGTGGAAGAATTTGCATGGAATCTATAATTGACTGCAAAAAGAAATTTAATAAAATCGTAAAATAAACCTAATGTACAAAAATTAATGCAATTAAAACACAAATACAATCAACACAGATAAATGGCAAAATTATACATTTTTATATACCGCAAAGAATAGAAAAATACGAAGACAGGATACACCAAAACCAAACAGTGAGGGCAAAAAAAGAGTTCAAACACGTATTACGTGATAAGGTGCTAGTTACTCATCCAAATCATGATTTTGAAAACATACAATAGCTGAATAAAGGAAGAATAAGATAGTCTGAAATTAACAAATCAAGACGACGAATATTGAATAATGATAGAATATCGACAAATGCACACACGAATTAACTGAGCTGTACCCTCAAGATCTCCATTTAAGGAATACTGGCCTAATTAAAAAATACTGTTTCATGGAAGAAGCATGTGTATCTTTAAAATGTTGAAACATTGCACTGAATATATTCTATTAATTGTAATATATATTATAATGGCACATTTGGAGAGTGGTTCATAACAGTCAATAGGAAGTTTAAATGCATGCATGGAAGTACAAACATGTTTTTAAATAGTTCAGTGACGTTGTAAAAAAAATCTCCTATTTATAAGATGGTTTAAAAAAACAATAAGCTTCAAATGTCTTTATACAACAACAGCATTTCATAACGCAATGCTTGTATGGAATACGCTATATCACAGAATTTTTTATTTTTTAAACATGATATTTATTGTTCACTATAATATTTTGAAAATATAAAATATTTTTGTTGTGACAATAAAATTGTAACTAACTGATAATTATGTACATTCAAACACGCAAACTATAGTGATACCAACATGAAAATAGATACCGTACATTTATATAGTATGATAATTCTATTTATAATACTATACCACTGAAAGCGAATGTCTTAAAAGTAAAATGCCGTTTTGTTGTTGAAAACACTTGTATCTCACTTAAAACCAGTATAATATTGCATAATAATGAATGAAATAAGAATTAACTCTTAATAAAATATTATGTATATTCACAAGCTGATTTGAAGTTCTGGATATTCGTTCAGTTGGCGACGCTTACCTTCCTGATCTTTCAGATAGTCGTCATACATACACCTAGCTCTGTTCAATATGCGCTGGACATTGTGGCGCTGATTTAACTTGCGAAAGAAGATGGCCAGGTCAAACATCTCGTGGACAGTTTTCATTATGATTTCTCGATACTCGATAAGCATGGAAAGACAAAGAAAGAGGAGGAACGGATTGCCATAACCGAGATGTTCGGGCTGGGCTAGCTCAATAACACCATCTTTGAGAATGACCAAACCGTTGGAACCCAGTGAGTTTCTAGAGGTAGAGTTACGCGTACTTGAACTAACAGAGTCCATACTGGATTCTCGTATTTTGGAAGAGTCCGTTAAACTGGCCGTACACGAATTTTCCAAATCACTCTCCGAAGCGGGTTCGCGTAGGGAAAGATTGGCGGAAATCTCCTCCGGAGTAGCGAACATGTGGCTGCCATCCTTGCCATTGGGCGACGAGGACGAAACCGACGATGCGTCGACTGGATCGTTGTGGTGGTCCACTAAGGATGACGACTCCGTGGTGTAGCGTCGCCGCCCGGTGAACGCCTCCTTCTTGCGCAAACTCGGCTGCTGCTGACACTGTGTCGACTGTCGACGCAGATTCTGCAACTTCACGTAGACACTCTTGTCTCTGACCGACGCCACGTCATCACGGGCCGATGCCGAGCCCAGTGCATCCATGGAGAAGGCGTCCTCCACTAGCGCAATTCCCTCAGCCGGTAGACCACCACCGGTACCACTGGGGGTCCAGTCACGCGGGAGAGCAGCCCACTGGACCTCGATCACCCGGAGGACGTCGTCGAACTGGAACTCGCGCTTCATCTCGAGCACGAGCCAACGATGGGCGAAGAACATGTCAGCCAGGTCGTGCTCCCGGAGGAAGCGGGCCAACTCGGGGTCGTAGTAGACGACGAGGTCGTGGAAGTGTTGCAGCCGGGTGATCATGGCCTGGCCGTTGCCGGCAAAGTTGGCGGCCATACGCGACATCACCGAGCAGAAGCAGATGTAGGCGATGGCTTCGTCTGCCTGGATGTAGAGAAGCGGGCTAGCCAGGTCCGACATACCTGCCCGGGGTGGTGAAAGTGGGGGAGGAGGGGTTAGCCTGTGATTAGGAATTTAGATATCGTAATAAGATCTTGGAACTATTGTCGAGTTATGGATCCAATGTGCAACTGAAAATTACCTACAAGATTTTAATAAACCTCTAATACTAATGGGTATACTTTATTTGGCAAGTGATTTTAGAGACGTTTGGCATGATAAAAATAAATCGGTGTTTGTTTTTAACTTTCTGTTTTATTGTTTCTTATACTTATTTCAGGTAAAGAATTATATTCAAAATATCTAGTTTATTTAACCCTATTTAAGTATAATTTTATTTAAAATATAAATTATTTATTAATAGAAGTATATATTTCACTGTCTACTATACTCTGTACAGAGTATAGTAGACAGTGAAATATATACTTCTATTAACAAATAATTATTAGCTGTATCGTATAACTGGGTAAATTACTTCAATAGAAAATATGTTTATTTAAATATAGATTAATGCAGCGAAAATACTAGTACTTTCTCTAGAACGCTAAATAAGACAGAAAAAAGTTAAATAATTATGTTAAATGGATGTCGATGCTTAAAAGAAAGCACTTGGATGATTCGCATACTTCTTACCATGGAAATCCATGAAAATTTCTAATTATCATATACATAATATACAACAAAATTGAGTTAATATTAACTAAACTAACAATTATAATATCATACCACTCATAACATAGGAATTTAAATTATTTGAAGCATTATTAATTAAAGTTTTCATAAATTCAATAATTCATAAACTCATTTTTAAATAATAGCTTATCTTTTCAACATTCAAGATGGCATATTGATATTTAAAAAACAATTTTAACAAGAGATATCTTAAATAGTTATTATTTGTTTAAAATGCATACTTTATTAATCTATTTAAAAAGATATAATTTTCACGCTAAACATAAACCAAAACTGTTTGTTCAGTTGTATCATTCCTCTATTAACCATTTGTTAACCAATGGTTAAGCAGAAGTCGACAATTATGCACTTTCCGTCTTAATACAAATTGAAAATTAAATTATTTGTACTCTAGACATTATAGCAGAGATAGCAAGTGCATTTATAAAATAAAAATAATAAATCGGTTAAGTTATCTCTAGCAATGCACGTATATTTGATTTCAACAGGTAGGTTTATTAGGTTTAATGCACTTCAGAAAGGTTAGTTATAGATCCATGCAGATTGGTATAGTAAGCTGCAATAATTTCAAAGCCGGATCAACTATCCATTGCATACGTTTACATTTTTTGCGCAGTGAAAAAATATTTACTGTTAGTACAAAAACATGTCAAATATAAAATATGTTTTGTATTTCTGTTTTGGTTTGAAATATGTCAAAGTTAAGGCTAGATATTACATTCAACAAATCTATTACGTAGATCTGTTGAACGGACTAACAGTTTTCAGAAATTTCAATAACATTACAATACTTGCTACCCCTATTTCCATAAAAGGTGAATTCCTTAAATGTATTATACCTCTCCGAAATATTTTTTATGCCTTCGTAGAAAGGAATAAAACATTCTTCGCCAAGGGTTAAATTTGGTATCAATTTATACATAAAATAAAGTTTCCACTACACAATACTACAGTTCACATATAGAACGAATACATAATAAAAGCTCATAACAAAAAATTTGAGTATAGCGTGATGCGATTGTTAACAAATAATTTAGAATCAGTTCCCACACAAGATAAAAAGGATAGTATTACACAGTGTGATTGTTAGGAATGAGTTTGGTACTAGTTCATATTATGTAATGCAAGGCACAACACGCACCAAATTAGAGGTTCATAACAAAAGATTCGACTATTTTAGCATTACTATAACAAAATTCCACTTCTTTTCCATACATTGCGGCCTTTTTGTGATTTTTAATACTTAATAATAGATGAAGCAATCCTGCAACTTGTTTTTATCAAAGCCGGACTATCCAAGTTGACAATTCTGTGTCTAATTTATTAACGACATAACTTACTGATTACTGTTGCACAGTACCACTTTCCGTCCCTAACAATAAATCAATGGCGAAGACGATTTTTAGCCCCACAAAACCAATGCCACGTTTGATAGTCCCCTTAATTAGAAAACGGAACCACTAAACATATTATGCAAGGCATATGTAAAATTTTAAATTGCTAATATATGGACTAAAACATGAAATATAGACATTTAAATAGTGAATGTTTGTATCGTCTTAGAATATCACCCTTCGAGAGCTGATTGTAACAAAAAAACTCTTTTTATTGCAATGTTTATCTCTTTACATTCGCGTCATTTTTATCTAATTTCTAAATAAATAAATTTCCGGTGCAACAGTTATCACCTGGAGGCCATTTTCATTTATTTAAAATACTTAAATAGATAATCGGCATATTCACAATTCGATAACAACTATTATATTCTTTTAAATATTACTTTTTTTAATGTCATTCTTCCTTTATATTAACTGATTCAGCTATTAAGTAGTAGTAATAGTAGCGGAGTGATCCTTTTGACGATCACACCGGTAGTAGTATCTTAAATTAGTTGAATAGAATAAATTATATTTAAATCGATATTTACGTTTAAAAAAATCCCAATATTCATGATTACTTAAAATAATAATTCGCTCTTGTGAAAATTTTACTCTCGCAAGGTAGGATATTGTTTCACTAGATTTTATGCTGAAACGTCCTTGCTGTCTGCCTCAGATGATACTTCACCCACGCGCAGTATAATCCATAATAAGAAGCTTATCATTTGATCACGTCTATTATTTTCTCTTTGGTATTATAATTATCCTAATTTAAAGTCAGGATAATGCACTTGCACTAATTAATTTATATTTCAACTATTTTTAGAATATGTCACGCTTCTTCAATCGTTTTGAATTAAATAAATTAATTGATCTATTTACAGCCATCTATGGTTATCTTGCTTTTTACATGAAGTCACTTTTAATAACGTGATGCAGTGCATCACTATGACGTGTTTTCTAAAGCTCAACAGTGTGTATCGTCTTGGAACGATTTTTAGGAACACTCAAAATAGAAGAAGGGCTTTTCAGTCTTGTCTTTGTTTATGCTTTTGAGAACATTTACAATTATTACACGGGTTGATGGAAAATATTAATGTTTTTAATCTTGGAGTGACATCAAATAATAATAATAATAAAAGAAATAAAAAAACGGCTTTTTATAATGAATATTACAATACATATGATAAATCTTGTGCAATACAATTTAAAACGTTATTTATATTATGAAAAATATGTATAGAACAAACGCTCTTATATTATGTCAGTGGTGACATTTGATATATAATTTCACACAAATAATATATACTACATAATAATATATCCGATATATAAATAAACGATGTAAATTTATTTACAGGAGACTTTATTCCCTGTTAAAAAAATATATTATATTGACTGCAAATTTATCAATCTAAAAAGCATGTTCTATGATAACTGTTGTACGGAACATACAATTGATTCATAAATAGCTATAGGCCTACATTACAATGACATTAGTGTTTTCTTGTTGCAGCCAGTTTTCCAAAAGTAATTTTATTAGATACAAATTCTCTGATAATATTAGCTGCTTTTTTATACATTTTTTGTTTACGAACAAATTTTTACCTATATATATAAAAAATATTGAGAAGAACAAATTTGCGATCGGTATCTAATTTAACTCATTTGATAAAAGACTGCCTTTCAAATAATAAATAGGCCCATATTATAATTTATAACTGAAAAATCATAGTAATAATAATCACAATATATTATATTTCACATAAAGTGATGTTGTAAAAACCTATAATAAAGCTATAATTTCGTTTTTTTACCTTTTTGTTTTATTTTGTACAGATTATAATTTTTATAATTAAATATCTGAATGCACATTATAGTAATATTTTTAGAAATAAATTAAAGATTATACTCGTATTAATAATAATTTGATAGACGTAAAACCTAATAAGATCATATTGAGCATCTTATATGATATTCTAGGTGTCTCTGCATTTAGAATGTACAAAACATGAATTGTTGGTTACCTTGACTGTACCCAACCGAAGGATGACAGATACTGTAGGTGACAAGAAGATCGAATAATTGGGACACATGCTCCTGATTCTTGTCGCCATAGAAACTGTGATCTGGACAAAGAAATGCAAAAATAAGACATAACTTAAAAATAAAATATAGAAGGAAGTTATTTTATATTTTATAGAAATCTCACACAATCCTCATAGTCTAATCTTATGAATTTTAGGATGGCGACAACAAGTCACGCGATACTCACTTCGATCTGTCCGCACAGCGTCGACACTGATGAGGGAGATCATGGCCACCCGAGCTTCGCTTAATCGGCTCTCAGCGTAGAGCTCCTTCCATCGCCGCTTGAGCGTCAGATAGTCCTCGGATTTGCGTTGGAGGTAAGTGAGTCGCTCCTTCCCGTTCATACCGTCCGGGTAGATGTCGAGCAGCTGACGCCAGCCCACCTTTCGCAGAGAGGGCTCCAGGCCGCCCAGGTACACGCTCTGCCTGGAGTGGAGCATGTCAGGGGTGAGTCGTGACTCAACTTGCAATTTGATGTTGTGATTCGACCGTTTTTTATTTAATTATATTTGTTTTACTAGTTTATAAGTAGTATTAAAATCACTAATATTATGTCAGGCTTAATTTGAATGTGTTAATTGACGTATAAGAAGTTAGGCAATTAAATTAGTTATTATGGTAGATGCTTAGATATAAATTATAACAATACATTTCTTCGTACACTACGGTTGTGTTTATTTTCTCTCTTTAATATATTTTATAATACAAATCACTATTTGTAACTATATAACTATGTAAGTTAAATAGAATTATAGAGAATAGTAACTAGACTAAAACCGTAGTTATTATTATTACAAATTAATAATGTTATAAATCTCAGACATTGACGTTTTTCTGTTACTTAAATCGTATTTCAGTTTTCGAACAATTTTTCATGGTAACAATTAAAAATAACAGTATGGACCTGGTCAATGCATTTTGTTATATTAATAATTATAATGCTACTACTCATAGCGCTTTAGTTATCCAATAGGAGATCTATCAATCAAATGTTTGATGCAGTACTTTAATTTCACAAAAAATAAGATTTTATATTATTTTAAAAAATAGGTACTACTGCAGTGTAGTACAGTGCACAAATTATTATGCTATATATAAATTAAGTGAATTATTTTTCCATGGGTTAATTCTCAGAATGGGTATTTTTGGATCCACATATTTTTTAATGACTTTTTTTAATTTTTAATATCCCGATGGTATATTATTGATGCCAAGTACTATTTAAGGCTTCACTTCACACTCCCTGGAAATAATAAATTCGACACTCGACTATGCGAAGGGTGAAAGTTTAATAATCGTAGAATCGTAGTGTGATCGTAGAACACGAAACTTTCTGATAGTAACAATATAATTAGTCATATTACATATTTTAAAGAACATTATTATAAGCCTTAATTAAGATTAATACTTCGAAAATCAAAATATACAAAAACATCTTAGGTGATATGAGTAACTATTTATCTTAAATAAGTGCAGATAATATAGTAAATGATGCTTAATAAGCACTTAAGAGGGGCTATGTAAAAGATAGAACTAATTGATAGAGCTATATATTATTGGTAAAAACAAATATTATATAATAAATATTACTATTAAATGTATTATACCACATTTCACATTTGAAGAGATATATAATAACAGAACATATATACTAACATAACCCTAACAGAAATACAGTCATTTGTTTTACGTCGAAACAATTTATTATTACAACACGCTAGTTATAATGATACCTACTATACTAACTGTATTAAGAAATATTAATCAATTAATTTAAAAGGTCACAAACCAATTTTATTAAAATAGACAATGCTTGTTCTGATGTAGTGAACAAAATTATATTTTAATCGTTTAATGATACCTAACCATAACTCTATTCGAATTCTATACAAAGTTGACACAAATCTAGTAATTTATTGAAATAAATATCTATATGAATTCCTTGCAGTCCATCATGTGGGTGAGCTTTAACTATAGTAGAACGTGGCAGATAAAATATTTGTATTACTTCGAAGTTTAATCCAGTCAAATCTTCCAATGTTCATGCCTATTTAAATAATATAATTGGTTTTGCCTGTTCAAACAAAAGTTTAAGGAAAATTATCTTTTATGTAAAAACTATTATTATTTTACAATAATATATGCATGAACAAAATTTTGAGAATCACTTATTTGTAGGTTTAAAAATATTCAATAATTACAAAATGGAGATTTTCATATAGCATATTAATTCAAATTATTTTTTAGATTAATTTAATTTATGATAGAACTATCACTAAACAATTATCTTTTTATTTTAAACTGAATTTGTTGGCGGAAATTGTATTTTCTTTGATACTGAATGTTAGGCTTATAAAATATTTCAAAAATAGTATTCTAAAAAAGATTTCTATAAGTCGCTAGTTCCTGTAAATATCTACATTACTAGCACAGAAATCTATGTGAAATACATTTTACATAATCGCCTACTACAATAAATCATTACTTGATATTTATGCAATTAAAAAAATTATACAGACTAATGATAATACAATGAGATAAGCAGGTTATGATAGACATAGCTATACACAGTTTATCGAACATTAATTGATATTAAATTATTATCAAAGTTCCTAATCAAAACATATTATTATGGAGGATCCTAATTACATTGTGACCATCAAAGAGTTATTTTCGTAACTAATCTGTTAAATATTTCTGTATGAACTTGAAATCTAATTTTTCTCAGAATATGTGAATTATGCGTGAATTTGTCAGTGTAATAACGTGGACATATTGTATTTTCCAATTAACATGCTTTCCTATAAATGCTATTTATTTATATATGTTTTGTAACTTAGGTATACATATTATAATAGCTGAATATATTTAATATCATTACAACGTGTTAAAAAGAGAAAAATATATCTGCATTTTTAAAATGTGCCTTAGGCAATTTCTTCCAAACTTCCAAATTCTATTTACTAATAATTATTTAGCATTAGGATTTTCATTTGCATTTTTAAAATTATCCACGTATGTGTGAACACCCTGACACGTCAACAGATAAATAGTACAATTTGTCAGGTATAGCAAGAAAATTGATTTACATTTAGAGAAAATTGTTAGCAACATGACAACTCAACAAAGTTGAACTATATAAAGGCTATTTGCGTCAAGGCGAGCTAGCAATACACCCTAATATTTCCCTCCGCTACTAACGCCCTCTTCTGATCACAATCCTTGTCTCAATCTCTCTCTCTCTCTATCTATAGTATATATGCCACAACAATTATAATCAGTCAATTGCTAGCGGCGGCGACAATTAAAAGTTACAACCTCACCATAGCTGTAACAGAATCAACGATGCTTCCTTTCTTTCTCTCACAGATATACTCTAGTGTATAGGTCAGCATAAAACAGGTTTCAAAAACACATAAACCCTTTTTATTTTTGTTATATTGTTTTAAAATCGATTAAACAGTATATTTTTTTCTGATTTAAATTTTTTTTACACACATATTAAAGGAACAGTTATTTAATCGTATTTAATTATCAATGTGAAGAAGCCTACTGGCGATAACATAATATGGTTGTTAACGATTGATAATTAAACATTTTATACATAACAAAATAAATAGATAAAACTATCGTTAGTATTGAATAAAAATCTAAATTTGATTCCAATAATATAAATTAAAAGCAAATGAAAATTAAAATATACAGACTATACAAAACATTTATTAATATGATATGTTTGTGAAAACACGTTATCTATTATAATATTTTTTATGATTTTTTAGAATAAAATAAATTTTAATAATATCTCATTTTTATTCTTTTTTGTAACCTTTTTCTCAAAAAAGTCATTACTTTTAGCATAAAATCCTCAGGACTGATAATACATTTGCGGTGTTAAGTATAAGAGCTTTATAGATGCATGAATAGAACCATAGTACATACCCTACTATTTCAGATAGCATAAAAACATTAATATCTCGTCTATTTGGTTCATTCATGCAACTAATAGTATATATTAGTAATGGAAGTTAGCAAAGAAGAAGGAGCGGCAGAGGTTGTGTAAAAACAAATTGACAATGTCATACCTGAATTCCCTCGGCATAATAATCCTGCCAATGTTGTCCATATAGTTCCTGAACTCAAAGTCATGCATTGGTTGTTTAACGGGCCGTTTCTCAAATGGTTCGGGTTCCGTTTTTATCCCTGGAAAATATGACAAAACCATCGGGACGTTTTTATACAGTCAATTAAATTATAAATAATGCTAACAATAAATAATCTCTTATCAACATTCAAACGCAAACAATAATAAGAATGTCAAAAGAATTAATAAAGATAAATAATTATAAAATAAAGGAGAAGAAAATAAACGGTTTTCAAAAATTAATGTTTATTCAAATTATTATAAAACTCCCCCTAAAAGTTAAAAGGAACACATTTTAAAATTAAATTTCATAAAAGTAAAGTACTGTTAACTATTCCGCTCAATATATATACATATTAAAAAAATGTTAGGAAAGACTCAACACAAGGATTCATACTTCATAATATAAACTATTATTTCAGTGTGAGACTGAGATACGAAATATATATGAATTTGTATAATATTATTATTAAAGTGAAAAGTGGTGATGCTGTGTAATTTTTGAAAAAATTTAATTAAAAATAATAATAGTGATTTGTATTTCAGCTTAGCAGTTTCTTAAATACTTGTAAACATCCTTATTCATTTAAATGTTACCTTCGATGAGGAGATTTTACATGAAAATATAAAGTTAATTTAACATAGTTTTCTCTTCTTCATCACTGGTTTTTCACTTTATGTTCATTTACTTCTATGATGCTACAATAGAGTCACAAGTTCTTACCATACTATTGTTATTTGATTGATTATATAATAACATATAATAATACTGAAATGTTTTAAGGACATATCAATGTTAAAATACAGAGTTTAAATAGGTGTTTAAAAAAATACCACTTTTAAAAAATTGGTATTTCCATTAAACTCGTGTGCGGTCAAATAAAATATCGCCCATCTATCTATAGACAACAAGAACAACAACAACAAGAAGGCAGAGTGGCGATGACGACAGTTACCTCCAATAGCGCGCTGCACCGAGCTCACAGTCTTCTCAACATGATGCGAGATCTGTGACAAGAATGAAGACCGTGCTACCTGTCCCCCAACTGAACCACCGTGTTTGGCGTAGAGTGGTACCTCCCCTGGGACCACAATATCCCAGTCTTCCAGGCCTAACGGGTGGTCAATTAAGTCGGGGGAGGGGGGAGGGGGAGGGAGATAGTAATAATATAGCGGTCATGGTGATAAAGAAAGCTCTTAGGTTGGCAAATACGACTAACAATGCCATTTTTACTAACCTGAATAACCATACTTATTGTACAGCATTTAAAGTGAATGCTGAATATATAAAATAATATAATTCAAATGACATAATAATATTTTCTAACGATTAACAACATTGAACATGAAAAAATGTTAAACTATCAATTTTTAACTAAAATGTTAAAATCTTTAATTCATTAATAAATTCTGCTGAATTGTGTTAGTCACAGCTCAGTGCAAAACAGTTATAATTTATATTAAATTAAATCATATTTTTTTGTTAAATCGATTTTGGAATATCCAAAGTCTAGTATACAATATAATTCGACATGTGAATTTTTCTCATTAAATAAGATCTTTCTTTTATTGTGGCATAGGCAATTTAGCTAGAGCTGTGTATGATGAAATAATCAAATAGATGTTAACGTTAATATTTATTTTCAATATAAGCAGCAGATGATTAGATTTGAACTCTTACAGTTAATGTGCGCATATAAAAATATCGATAAATTTAAGTCAACAACAAACTAATATGGTTACAACGAGATTAAAATAAATATCAAAATGAATATGTTATGGAGAGATTATTTTTTTAACGAAATCGATTATTGTTAGACGAAAGCAACTTATTAACTTATATATTTTCATAAACGAGAATTTATAGATTACGCTAAATTATAGAAAATTTTGATACATATTGGTCAAAGTAAATCAGCTGTAAACATTCATTTTTATCCCCTAACATGCTATATAATCGTATTAAATATTAATACCGATTACATATTGTACAAAAACACGTTCACTAGTTTAAAATAGGACAAATATTTGGTTATTGGTGAAAAAAAGAGTCAACGTAATATGGTGTTGTTATTAAAAATATAAAAGACTTTAGCATAATATATATGTCAGTATACGTCCCATTTAAGAAAAAGGACAGTGTAATTTGTCGCTAAAAACAAATATATAATGCAAATTGCTAAATAGTAAATAAATTAAATGATTTATTCCAAAAAATCAATACCTCCATAAATAAGAATATTGTTACTCGTTCATTTCAATTTGCCAAGTTAGATGTTTGCAGAAAACACTTTTCTAAATGTGATTGAACAGTTGTTTTGTACATTTAAGTTGTGTACATATTTTAAAGTGTTAACAAAACTTTAACACTTTAAAACTTGAACAATTTCACCATAAGTAGTTGATGACTCAAAAGGCAATTATTATAATATGTATTACCATTATCATAATTAGTTAGATGAGATGAGCGAGACGTTCCTTAACGAGCAGATAATTATATGACTAAATATTAGAATAATATTAATGTATTATATCTTTAAAACTACAGTCTTACAGACATGAATCTTTGATATGCTTTTATAAGTGCTAGATTAATTGACCGTAAACAATTTAAAAAGCTTAACATGATATAAAATAAGTTCATGATAATAGATAGTGTGATAACAAAGAAACTTTATCAACAGTAAATATAAATAGAAAAGATATACTGATTCATTGCTACTGTCTCAATAAAGTAGTGTTGGCAAACATGGATTCCAATAAAATTTAAAAAATACACTTGGAAAATATGCACAAACAATACATGTGATTTCAATGTCTCATATAGCTTGGTTTAAACCGTTTCAGACGCAGTGTCGAGATTTGTCGGGAAATGAAGGGCTGCGATTTAAGCATTCTAATATTAAGCTAAGAGAAATTAATCTGGTTTAAGTCCACTTAAACCAAACATATTTTTTGAGTGCGATTAAATATGACTCTATTAATTATCAAAACAAATATATATTTATATAAATTCACGTATTAACTCTAGTTAAAGCCACAATCGATACATTAATCTAAACTAAAGATTTAACTGGATTTTAGATTTGAAAATTTCAACGAGCGAGTGGTTAAACAAAATCGTCCCGTCAAAATATACGAGACATTTTTCACAACATCACATTGCTGTGGTTAAGCAAAGCTGGCGTGTCTCGCTTCGTTTATGTTAATGACCTCAATCTCTTGGACGACCAAAACCTACTTTAAACTAAACAAAGCTATTTAAACTAGACATTGAAATGGCCCAATGTATCAACATTAGTGCGTATTTTCGTATCTTTTAAAGGTCATACTCATGCTGTAAAGCGCAAAAATATATTATTTATAAACACGTATATATTGAACATGTATATTTCAAAGAAAAATTGTTATGAAAATTCCACCACCGGAAGTAAAATAGCACAAAACCGTTCATTCCAGCCAGTTTTAAAATATGTTTGCTTTCAGAAAGATTAATCTTAATATTTTATACCATTCATAAACCATTATTATAAAAGGTTAACATAAATAGGTATCCAAGAAACAATTCCCTCAGCACCTCAAGCATAACATTTCACTCTAATTCATTTTCAACACTATACAATTATGGTGATAACCAGAGCATACGTTGAAGTAATGGATATTTTTCGTCAACTTCGAAGCTTTGGTTGTAGGGAGAATAGTGGTAGGTAAGACCTAAAAATTAACAATAAGGAAAAGGCGTGGGGAATTTTATTTACGAATAGATAAGATATATTAAAACAAAGAGGTATTGTTTAATATTTAACATTGTCATTGGATTCAGAAAAACAATTTACATACTATAATAGAGAACCACAATCAAATACAATGTTTTCAGCCACTAACAAAATGATATTCATCTGTATCTACAAAAAAATTTTCATTATAATTTGAATAATGTATATCCCGTTCAAATGTTTTAAATTAATATAAGCTCTCATTTTAAACTGAAGGAATACAATAATATCCATATAAACTTATATTTAACTATTTTTGATGCGAGAAAATATCCACCAAAGGAAAAAAACATTTAATAAGGGCAATATGTATTATACATCAATAGTATGTTTTAGGATATTATTTGTAGGCAAACAACGGAGTAAAAAACAAACCGAACATAATTAAAAAATGTAATCAAAATAGTCAGAATCAGGCCTGGGCATGCTACATATCTTTAGTAGCCAATACCAAAAAATGGCTACTTCAATATAGTAAGACAAAAGAAAACTTGTAACAAGTCAACAATCAGTTGCAAAAGATAGTCGAACCTTTTCTACGTTGTTCAAAATTGCCAAACGAATTGGATGAATTAGCTAAAACAGAAATTTAAAGGTATATTATGATATAAATGTACACTGGTCACAATTACCTAATGTTTAGCCAATTAAAACAAGACACATTAATGATTATATTATAAAAGTGAAATAGAGTCCTGGTTACTACAACTTGCATTTTGGAAATAAAGAATGGCATTAAGTCATCAACAAAACTAACAGCTGAATTAGATTAGTTAGTAAAACAAATAATTAACTATAAAATAAAGGTGTATATAGATAGGATGTATGACATCAAAAAAACATGTTAAAATCTATACAAATATTTTATTATTCAGAAAAAATAGAGTTAGATTTTTCATAAAAAGGTATTCAATAATTAGTATATAATTTTTTAATTTGTATACTACATGCAACACTAGAAAACAGTAACTTAGAAAGTAAGCATAAAGCAAAGTAATTTAATAAAATTGTACCAATTTTCAAAAAACCAATTTTTTATTAATATTTATGGCATCATAAATACTTTACATAATTAACAGTTAAAAGGAAAATAAGAGAAATGTAAAAAAATTATAGAACGAGACATATAAATAAAACATATTTAAAACAAAAAATTGCATTCAAATAAATACATAATATTAATATGAACGATGTAAACATATATCAAGAATATATCAAATATGGTCGCTGTTTAGTTAAAATCATGCTTTCAAATGTTCAATTGTGAAATGTTAAGCCATTTATAAATACTATTGAAATGTTATCAAAATAATAAACAAGAGTAGTAACAATAACCGCTAAATGAATTAAAAGAAAACAATATATGAATAAATGAAATACAAACCTACATGTAAAATTAGGAAACGAAGTAATGCGACGGATTACATTTGGTACACCTACAAAAAGACAACATCAACACACGAAAAGCAATTTTAAATGTTGATTTAGCACATTTATAAAAATTAAACAAATTGCTATGACTGAAGAAAACAGTGCAGCACAGGAGATGCCGCTTACATAACTTAAGAATAATCTGCTTCTCTCAAAGAGAAGAGGTGCCACATTTACAGTAACATATAATGCTACATTTACAGTAATATTAAGCAACTGAACACATCAACCATATCTAACTAACCGAGTTTCTAACACGCCGAAAAGTGGGAGGAGAAAGCGATTTCTATATAAACCATACATGCCTTGTTTTCTCCTTTGAAATTAGTAAACAATTAGTAAAGTTTTATAACATTATTATAGTTGAAAACAAAGATGTATCGATCGGGAAAATTATCTGCCTGTTTAACAAATCTCGTGAAAAACAGTTCCTTAAAATCTTTTGTAAATTTATGTTATCCTTTTTAATATTTGCTGTTGATATATGAGAAACTCCAAATTTTCATGTGTCATTCTTACTATACAATTTGGAACAAGAAATACTGGTTCTACTATTCATCAAGTTTTATAACACTGTTGAAAGAATGTAAACTATTTATAATCGTAATGTTTGTTTGTGAAAGTAAAACATTCTTTTACTCTACAAAATAATTTGATAAAAAATAGTAAGTTTTATGCCTTCTTCTTCACTACTAAACCATGTGCAAATACACACAAAAGTTTTAAGCAGCTATTATTAATAATTTGTTTAATAACCAAACTAGAATGTTATTAAACGAAGTTAAAATGTTAACTAAAAATGTATAATAACGAAACACGAAAATATTTCATTCAATTACAAAGTCAGAATGTTTCATTTAATAGTAATTTAACAAACTAACTTTGTAAATTAGAATTTCGAAGTAAATTAATAAAATATATATTATTAATTAAGTAATAAATTTCAGCACATTTTCCCCACATCGTATATTTAGCAGACTTAGTGCCCCACTATAAATATAAAATAACACATTCGAACATTTTAATGTATTTCTATATATATAATTTATATATCTCTTTTATAGAATATTTAAATAGCAGAGTTATAAATAGATTTATAATTCCAAATAAATTCTTAAAACTAAAAATAAGCAATCTATTTCGTTTCAACGCAGAACATATTATAAGGGAATATTTATAAAAGTGACTATAAATAGCACATAGTTAAAGTAAAAAATAATGGGAGGGAGAATGTGTGAGGAAGAATGGGAGGGATAATGAATACATAACAAAGAATGAAATATATTTAACGGAAATATATTTTTATACATTCAAAAATTATGAAAAAATGCATCTTAAAAACTTTATAAATACTTTATACAAAATGTTGTTCAATAAAGTGATTACAAAACGCTGCACCGTGATTTAGAGCACCATTATAGTCATCGGCACCAACTTCTTCGACCAAAGGGATGTTGTAGACTGGATAGTCGATGTTCTGCTCAATTGCGATATTGTGTAATATTACACAACAGGCTACCACTAGGGTAACTTTTAATACGGGAAGATGAATTTCTCCATGAAGAATAAGAAAACGCCTTTTAAGAACTCCAAAAGCGTTTTCAGTCGACACTCTTGTTTTGCGATGGGATATGTGGAATTTTCTTTCTCTGTTGGATTTGGATGCGGAGGTAAGAGCCATCGTCTACAGGGATAAGCCGAATCTTCGAGAATAATTCCTCGGCAGCGTCGTTCTTCAAATGAATCCCATAATTCGGAATGGCGAAGAATGAAGCTGTCATGACAGCGACCTGGCCAGCGAGCAACTATATTAGTGAATTTTTCAAAAGGAATCGCAGACACCTTGAATGTTTACCGAATGAAATCTCGTTCGGTTGATGTCATCGGTCTCGTCATCAAAGAGGAGACCACTCCCGCATGGTTACAGTCAATATACCACATAACCTGAGGAAAGCCAGCTTTTCCCACAACATTTGACTGATTTATTCTACGATAAATTTCAGACGTGGGGCAAACAACAACATCATTTATCTTCCCAGACAAAGATGATAACAAGGTGTTAATAATTCTGGAAAGAGTCGCTTGATCCATGTAAAAAGGGTCCCTAATATTCCGCTGGATATTTCCATAAATTCAGCTATTTTAAATAAACTAAAGGTAATTAGAAACATTTTATCCTAACTGAATTAATGACGTAAACTAATAATTAATGCTTACTGAGGAGTACTTTTATAACTAGATAAGTAGTGACAATAAAATTACTTGAATCGCTACTTATGTATATAAAAAAATAGTTGGCTCAGTTTCAAAGAAATTACTTGACATCTATAGAAAGGCAAGTTAGCATGTGCACGTATAATAGAACAAAGATAGACTGACCGGCCATCTAGACCGCTTGCAAGCAGTCTATGTATTGCGTGCTAGATGACTCAAAAATGTAGATCGAGCTATGTATACTAGATTGACCTAAGGTTTATACATTTGGCCAAGACCAAGCTACGGTTATTTGTAGATCGATCTACACCTAGATCAAGCTATAGAACGTTTTATACATCCAGCCTTTGGACTCTCCCGTTCCTGGCTAACGGCTGTGTTAGTCGAGTGTTCGCGTCCTTTAATGGGTTCATTTGGCATGAAATCCAATCTTCGGATTGCCAATAAAGGAAAAAAGAATGCATTACACGAGGAGAGTATCAATAGCTTGTGAAGATAGCTTTTTAAATAACAAAAATAACGGCTATATGTATTATAATTATATGACCGTTGGATACTCAAAGGTTCACACTATTAAAACATTATAAATGCTTACAAATACATTACAAATGCGTCATAATATTAATTTCACTAAACTACTTTTTATGTATTGTATCAACTGATACTTTCTTTACCACTATAATAAAATATAAGAATATATAATTTTTAAGGATTTGATATGATATAAATATATATTATCTACATTTTGATTAAAATAGAAACTTATAATGCGTTAAACGTAGAAGTAAATTAGAAATTGTAATTTATAACTAATTTTCAAATCGCAAATTGAACATAGATATATCTCAAACATCAGAAGACTTTTCAAGAATAAAATAAAAACAATTATAAATTCGTTTAAAACACTAAATTGATTGTTGAATAAATGTAAGATAGATAACATTCACTATATTTATTAAAATATTATCTATTTTCTTGAACCATAATTTAATTTAGCTATATAAATTAGAACATACATTATTTCTATACGGCATTATAAAAAGGAACTAAAATTTATAAAATTCTAATAAACCTGTGAAAATCGTGGTTTTAATAACGTATTCTAATTATTTATTTTTATTGAATTATATGACTCATTGATATATTTAAATTTACATTATATTACATAAATTTAATATTTAAAATATTCATAAGGATAGGATAAACGGTTGCCTTATTTTTATAAACTTATTTCTATAACGAATGTAATGTTTATATGACACATTTTTCCTTTAAAGATCAACACGTTGTGTAAACATTAAATTCCATATTTTGTTGTCCTTGTTTGTGCTTGTTTGGGGCAGAACATAAGGAAACCGTATACACTCTCCTTATATGAATATTTTAAATATAAAAATATATGAAATAATATAATGTAAATTTTAATACTTTTTATTATTTAATTCCTTTTTATAATAACGTACAGCAATATAGCGTCCTCTAATTCATAAGAATATTTATAACGTCAATTTCAATTACTGTACAAGAAGATATAAAATAATTAAGAGATTTCGAACCAAATTAATCCACTTTTCGTAATTTGTGAAGAATCAGTTAATTTTGTATTTCGAAGTAAAATCAAAGTACACACAACACAGCAAACAAATATCATCCTTTAGAGAGCGTAGATGAAAGCAGCCGATCGAATGGGGAAAATCTTCATGTGCTATCAAGTTATGGGCACAAATGAAAAATAAGCGTATTAGCTGTAATCTGAAATCAATATGTAACATTATAGACTTTGACCTTCAGAGTAAGAAATATGTTGAAGGACAGACAGCTTTAACCAAAGTATGAATCCACCCTACAACTCCTCAGTTTTTAACAATATTATCATTGAAACATTTCATGTTTCGCGACCCTCAACTGTAAAATACTTTAAAACTATCAACAATTGACTACAAACCAGTGATTCCAACCTACCTTCTTCAATTGGTCTGAGTTGAACCTTGAGTCTGAGTGTGGGGTCGGCTGCCGTAAGAATGGCGGCGTCCAGGTCCCAGTCAGAGAGCATCGGCAGATAGAACTGATCACCCATGTCGTCGGTGGCCAGGTAGCTGATGTTGAAGTCACTTAAACCAAACCACATCACCATAATTATGATTCATGTATACACTACTTACTGATGTAACGAAATTTTAACTGGAAGATTATAATAATTATAAATTAAAAGAAATTTTCTGCCAAAAATGTGTATAAATAAAGATAAGCCGGTTAGAAAATATTCCTCGAAAAACAAAGCGTGGACTATGTTAACTGTATAAATGAAATTAATTATACTACTTAGCTAAAACTAACTTATTTATACTTTTTAATAGATATTTTTTCACACATTATTTACTATTTTCAATAATCTGATAGTTTACTCAAAGTTTAGTAATTATTCTAATACAAATAAAAATTATTTTGTGAAAAATTAGCGCATACTATAGCTGTAGAATACAGCTTGAAGAAATATATTGCACTAAACATGAACTACTCAATTATTTTAGTCAATGTATCAATCAGACATAGAATAATAAACAACCAACAGTAATACTATTTATTATTGTAACACATTCTTGAACCACATAGAAATTTTTGTGTTGTTCAGATAATTTGAACAAATCTAATGTGAGCATGTGATTTAGAACTTTGCAGCTTAACATACAGTTTAAATGATAAAAAATGTATACTTAATATGCGGCTTAATATCATAATATATACAAACAATGTAAAATTATACATTTATATTAAAGATAGTATAAATATTTGTTATGTTATAAACAACTAATTATTGGTTTTGAACACGTCAACTAAACGCGATAATTTAGTGGCATTTACTTAGGTAGTGCACGAAAATTAACAACGTGTCGTGGCACGCTATATCTAAGTTTGTACACGTTTCTAAAACAAATGATAACTTATTTATAACTCAGTACTAGACAGACAATTATACTATTAATTTAATTGAAAAGAGTGATTTACAAATGAACAAGATAGTAATGTATGTATTTCACATACTAAGTGAGCTTGCTTATGTAATAAGCATATTATAAACAATTTCTTACCATAAAAAGTGTACCAACATGTAAAATGTTAAAATTAGTATGATGACATTAAATATTTACTAATCATTAAACAAAGAGTAATAGTCTTATCAACACATAAAATCACAAATAAAACAAAATAGTATAGGCCTACATCATATAGTACAACAAAGATTATTTATATACAATATAAAAGTTCGTTATATCATTTATTCGGTTTGCTCTTGATTTAATTTCCTCTAAAATATGCTTAAAAAACAATAAAATCTGTAAAGATTTAACTAAGACTAAAGCTGTGCAGAACTAGACAGAGTCAACGTATTTTCAGATATCCAAACTGTATACTATAATCAGCATACTGTAATCAGGTTAACAGTAGAGAAAAAAACATAACAATTGAGCCTTTTAAATGTCCATTTAACACAACTGTTTTATAATCGATTAAAACAGTTAATACTTATCGACTAAGTGACACGACATCGAACAGATCGATAGTAGTTCCACTCATTCATTTTCTACTATTATAAGCAAATGGTCTTAATTTATTTGTTAAAAACTCTGTATTACTACTGTGTTTCTGTTTGTGGGTACTTAACTTAGTCACTCTGCACAAGTAACTTGTATTGGTTCCTTTTTATAAGACAGTCAACATTTTCTTATACAATATTTGTGCTTACCTATGTATTACATATGAAAAATTGCAATTAATTTAGTTGTTACACAAAAATTAATATTTTCAATAATATTTTTTTATATCGTCGTCTTTTATCTAAATACTATCATTTGATTTAATCTTATACAATAATAAAATAACTTTCTTGAAATTAATTCGCGATTCTTTTAACTAGTTGTGATATTATTTGCTATATATTATAAGTACTATATAGCAAGATAATATCAAACCCACTAAAATATATAGAAGAAAGAAAACAATAAAAGCGTACAAAATTGTACATAAAATGCATTTAAAAGCCCTATAACTTTGGTCTAAAATTGATAAAAAATAGAGTTGCTATTGAACTATGTGAATACTTAATTTTAATATCTGACTGATTAAAGCTAAATAAAAAATAAACATTTCATTAAATAAGAGCAAAGGAAAATATATTTTCACATTCCACTACATTCAAGTTCTACTTTTTACTATATAATATGTTTTATTTTTATATTCGAATATTAACATCTGTACTATTTTAAGTTATCTTCAGTTTTGTAAAACAAATGTTTGTAACCGTATATTTAGCATGTGTTTAGTTTTATGTACTATCAGGGTATGCACGTTTTCTCAACAAAAAAATTCAAGTATATATGTAGAATTTGTTTTATTATCTAGATGATAAGGATACATATTAGTCAGAGAGATAAGGGACCAAAATTCACTGAACCTTGTTTTGAGATATATTTAGTTTTTTGGTATATATACCTATGTAATTTGATGCGCTGATTTCAAATCCATTGCAGGCCACTCTCTCTTTCTTTGTAGCGTTTTTCTATATGCGATTGATGGCGTATCACACGTATGACGTCACAAAAATTAAAAACGTTATTACAGTAGATTTATTTATATTTTCTACGGTTTTACATATAATTTGATATGCTGAATTCAAACCTAGCTGCCGGAGTTCGCTCACTGACTAGTTTATTAACATTTTTGATTAGTCGTGATGATGACATTTTGCCAGAGATTTGATCAATTCTGCTGCTCGCTTCTTCTTCACGCAACTCCATCAATACAGCAGCTTTTTGCTTGCCTTGTTTGGCTGCAAAATTTTTTTGCCATCCATACTAACAGATATATTCTTTCGAAGACCGACAGATTCTAATAAATAACAAAATGCTTTTAAATTATCTGTAGCCATATGACGTACTAAAAATATGAAACCGAAATAGCGCGTAACAATTTTATGTATTTTGTCATCCCAGAATCTTATAAGGGGGTGCATCTGACACTTTTAAGAAATCTTGTTGGGGGATTCGTCAAACAATACTACATACTCACTAGTCTTATTCAAACTGTTTACTAACTTTTTCTCAACAACGTGAGAAACACCAAAACAAAGCATATAACCATACTTTACTTATTCTGATTATAAAAAATCAACATATACAAAGAAATCGAGAATATGTGAATTAAATAGAGTATATAGCAGTATGAACATCAAATTCGAGTATATTCTAGTATAGGTGTGAATTTCGAGTATACGTGGACACCCTGCATTATCATCTTACAATCAGTATTAAACAAAAGCATATCTTCATTTTAGAATACAAATATATATATAATATTTTGTTATTTTGACAAACACTATATTTGTCACATAAACAATATTTTATAAAACTAAAATTGAATTATTTAATATTTAATAAATTTCCGTTTCTTTTGTATTTTTAATATTAAACAGAGGCATGCTTAATTAGCTTCAAATGTAAAACGATATATTTGATTTGTGGTCTATGAAAAAAAACATTACATACAAATCATTAAAATAATCGCAAAACAAAATAAATTCAACAGTAACAATACATCATAACTGAAATCTTATATACATATAGAATTACACATAATGTATAGTTTTACTTTAATTTTACGTAATAAGCTAAAAATAGTCAATAAACCTTGATCTTCAGAAAGATAATTTAGTCGATAGCACAGCAAAAAATGCGTGCTCTAGGTAATAACTTACCACTTCAATTCGAACCCTCGAGTGAGCAATCTTTGAAGCACTTCGTAATTTGTGATGCGAGGGTCGATTGCAAACTTTTTATACGTTGGTTCAGTATCTTCATTGCAAAGCTAAAAAAAGTAAATGACAGAGATAACAATGTTTAAATATTAGAAATACACCTACTCGGGTTAAAAATATATATTTAATAAAGAAGTTTGATGAAAACTGTTTTGATCTGAGGAAAATACAATTATTTTGAAAGAATATTTCTAATAAAACAGTTTAAACAGTTAATTTCAAGTCCAAGGTCAATTTCAGCTCAACCTTAAATTTTATTTTAAAAAACTATTGTTTTGCACATTTCATTTTTCAATAAGTAATGTACATTTTACTAAAGAACTAACATAACAAGCACAATATTTTCAAAATATAAACTAATTCATTGAACCACCCAAATACTTTCGGTTGAAAATATAGATACACCCAATTTGATGCACTGGACAAACCAATGTACAAAAATTTTCAGTCACAGGTTGTTAGAGGTTAGTAATAAGATAACAGACACAAACAATCACGTTTATAGGAGCTGTGGCACTTTTTTTATTTTAACGAATCACGTCATTGTAGCCCTAGGACGAGTTAGTTCAATATTTCGTTTACTAATTGTTAAAGACCTTGGAAAGAATATCATACAAAAAGAATTAGCTATATAACTGCTTCGGGAAAAAAATACACATTATTTTTTTGGCCGTCAGTAGTATGGAAGGTATCTAGGCCACCCTCCGAATTTATTAATTTTTATTGCACCCCCCAAATGTAAAGTGATTTTTAATTTTCGCGCCAAAATTTTCGAATTTTTAGAGCCAATCAGAATCGAGTATTTGTTTTTTGGTTACTATGGCTTCCTATTGGCTGATAAGGTCAAGGTCGTTGCCGATTAAATGAAAGTCACAGAGTTCGATTTTTCTAATTAGAAATTGATCAGAGGTACCCTATTGGTAGTAATCGATCATTCAAGTACAATAATTGATTTTACCCAATACGGGTGGTTTCATTGGGTATTCCGACTATGTCGGGTTCGTTGAGTTCAATTTTGGTACTTAGAAATCGGTCATTCAAGCGCATTTGTTGATTTTTCTTAATACAATGCGTTGCAGATCTGAGTCGCCGATCACGCCGACTAAACCAAGTATGTAAATTGGTTTGAGATACACCAAAACTATAAGTATACTGTAAAAGCACTATACGTATACTATAAGTTTACTATAAGTATACTATAGCAATTTAATACCCTAAACTTCTAACATTTGATATCCTAATATCCCCAAACTCCAAAATTTTAATACCATAAACTCCTTGATCCCTAAACTCCTAAAATTGTATATCGTAATATCCCTAAACTCCTAAACCACTTAACTCATAAATCCCTAAACAGACGTGATGAATGAGATAGAATGACATTTATTATTATTAATTTTAAAAGTTACTGAGTAGGAAAGTATAAGCATTTAGGGTATAAGAAAAATGTCAGTGTCACTGTTCATCATTTTCATCACTCGGGGTATCAGTAATGTCGATTTAGCCTTCATCGACTTGACTAGCCCATGCCCACTGTCCGACTTGCTGTCTAACTTGATCTCGAAATATGTACCAACTTCTTTTTATAGCTTCTT
>JAUZND010074102.1:0-10632 GCA_034780555.1 Coelogynopora nodosa
AGAGCTTTGACGAGTCTCACTTTTGTGGATAAGGTGATGTCGCGATCCCTCCACACTTGGTCTAACTTGGCCATGGCCGATCTTCCCAGAGTTAGGCGTCTAAATATTTCTGGATTACTATCGTTGTCGTGATTGATTTGAGAGCCAAAAAAGTTGAAGGTCCTTACCACGTCTTCTTGGGTAATTTAAGTAAATATCCCGATGGTATTTATGGTTCGACAGAACAAATAGAACAATACGCGGTGGCCTTCATGATAGACGAATATAATATTATACACAATGAGCACACGATGGAGTTACAATGAAGGAAGTCAATGATACTATAGACTAATGCTCCATAGAGGCTGAAGATGAACGCAGAATATTTGCTTACTTCGATAGTAAGAAGATCACCTACATGTTTACAAAATGTCATGCGGTACATATGAATATCATATAATGAATCTTTAATGCAGAAATCTAAATTTCAATGACAATGTTTATTTTGATTGTTCTTGAGATCTATTCAAATATTGTATAACATATAAGGGATAGGGGGGTCAGGGGTATGTTATTAAAAATATATGTATATGTTTTATTTAAATTGTTATATAATATAGTATTATAAAATAATTTAATAATTGTATATACACATGCATAAAAATTGAAGGATACACTACAATGTATGTTCCATTGTGTTTTAATTGCTTTACAATTTACATTCAAGTTTTGTAATCTATTTAATATTACATATAATTATATATATAATATTACATATAATTTCATATCCACAAATAACAAATAACCTCAACATGTCCCTAAAAAGCAGTTCAACTTTAGCTGCTTTCATAATTGATAATCAAAAAGCTCTTGCTCCAAAATCAATTGTTATTTGGACGTTAAGCACATTCTCTTCTTACGAAAACTGCAGCATTTCTGGTACTGAAACATTCCTCTTATGATAAAATGAATGTGGACAACTTAACATTAAAGTGTCTTTCTTCTCTCAATCCCTCTGCAAAAGGTCACAGGTTCTCCCTGTCAAACATGTTACAGATCCCGTTTATCGCACCAACAGTTATGCATTCAGATAACCATGATATATTTGAATTAGAAGTATGTAAGTTTCGGACTTACCACCTTTTATTGGAAATCAAAGATTTTATGCTTGGTGGTGTTAACTTCAAAAAAATATCCTATTTTTGCAAAAACAGCTGTCACTGTTATCATGGTGTTCACGAACCACAAGCGAAATCAGCATTCAGCGTGACGAAAGAATTCTTAATCCACTATCTTCACGTATACATGTATCAACACAAAAATACCATCCAATGTTTAAAACATGGACTGAAAGCTGTTGATAAGACGTCACTCACGTCTTACGTCATGGCCATGATACCCAATATAATCCTGTGTGACCTAAATGATATGAATATGTCAGGAGCTCTTCTAAACGTTATTGAGATGACATTGAGAAAAATCAAGAATTGTTCTTGAAAGCAGCCTAAATAGCGCGCAAAAAACACTTTACAAACACTTGCAAATTTTCTGAAAAGCAAAAACTTTGCATTAACTGATCACAACTCTAACATACTTAACAGTAATCTCCATTTTCTCAACTTTATTTTGGTAAATCACATGCCTGGGTCAATCACTTTTTGATAACTGTACTTTTAATAATTGTTCCTCTATTGGTGAAATCTGATGCTTTATAATATTTTAATTAAAACAATTAAAATCGGCCGTAATTGAGTATTACGGCACGAAAAAATCGAACGGTGTCTGCAATTTTGTTATATTACAGGAAGGTAACGTTTCGTTTTATTTTTTAGAACCTTGATTATTGAAAAACAACCAACACGCCAAAGTTGATCAGCATGGGCATATAGTATTCAACAGCGCCAAGATTGTAATTTTTGCTGTGTTATAACAGTAATCAATGGCGACATACAGCACTTTCATCTTTCCTTCTTTCTGGTTACAAATATTTTCTGAGCGACATTCAAGTTTATGTACTAAATGACTACTTGGCACATTAACTCATCACTTGCATTTAACTGTATCTCCACAAAATCGCCCTCAACTATTTTATACTTCAGAATTAATTATATTATTCCGTTAATCCCACTCCATCAGGGCTTTGAATTTTTTTAATAATACCTTATAATTATATATTATTATTTAGTAAATCAATGTTTCTTCAGTTGTACTCAATAGACAAGCGTAATTGGTTGGCATTATTTGTTGAATTTTGTTGAAGACATTAATGTTTTTCAAGTTGTATGATTTTTCATTAGTTGTGTTTTCAATTGATCTTAATCCGATACGCTGTAATAAGTAATTGATAATATAATTTTTAATTTAATTTATAATATATTACAGTTTTGTAATGGATTAATTCAATGATTCCTTTTAAGCTCAGTTATAAATAGAGTAAATATATATTTTTTTAAATTATTATTTGATTTTTTTATTATTGCATTTGCGATAAAATAGTATAATATCATTCATTTTTTGTGATTTTTATACTAATCTCAATTACATTTTGCAAAAAAAAATTGGAAATGTACTTTTTATTTATTACATATATTTTTGACAGCAATAATGTGATTTATTACAGATTAATATAATTATTTAAATAGTCCAATAATAGCTGCTGAGACAATAGTAAAATATCGTGAATAAAATGCGTGAAATATCATGAATAAAATGCGTGAAGTGTAGTGAAATATATTAAAAATGCGTGAAATGTCGTGAATAAATGCGTGAAATATCATGAATAAAAAATCGTGAAAATCAGGGCCTATTCTAACAAATTTTAATGCAGCAAAACAGCGTGATTTTTTTACATTGTGCTACACGTCAGAATCACACACAACATTTTACCTAGGCACTTTTTATTTGGGTGACCTCAATTATTCTAAAAAGTAGGTTTTGAAACATACAACATATATTTAGGGATCCATGAATGTTAACTATTGTAAATGAACTATTCCAAAAATACGAGTTATGTTTATTTAATTAAGTAATTTACTAATTCTTTTGTAAAGGGCATTATTTTCAAATTTTGTATTAAAAATTAACATTTACAAATAAATGTTTAGAATTTATTTTATATTGATAGTAACTGACCACATTCCATTCAATTACTCAAAACCACCTCAAAACAAATAAAAAAGAACCAGAAATTATCACAGCGACGGCTAAATAAAGTAAATTTAAAATTGTATAATTATGTCAAAATGATTTAAAGGAGTAACAACATTAAAGACTGAGCTCCAAAATGGTCAAACAAGAAAAAAGTGTTATGTTGCATTTTAACAAGTTTGACCATTATAAAATACTAGTTTGTTAGACCAGCAAAATCAAATGCATATGAGTATAATATGATTAGATGTTTTTATCATCAATTAAATTGCACATATGTAAAAAAAACTTGCATAAGCGTCGTCCTACTGGTTGAAATTATCAAAGAAAGATTCATGAAGACGATAAACAATTTTCAAGTAGAACAATTGAAGGAGGTAAAAAATAATATATTCATCTATAAACCGGAAATGAGACGCAAATTACGTTAAAAGTTATTCATTATAATCTATTGAAGTCACGCCAAAAATGTAAATCTTAACAAGGTACGCATGCAAATTCAAATAATATTAAACGAATAATATCAATAGAAAACAAATCAGTCGATTGTTTGGAACACCCTGTGATGGCTATATAATTCCGGGGTTTTTGCTGTTGTTGTTCAGTCAATAAGATACCTTTTCCTGAATTGATGCCCAACTTTCCACTCTCCGGCCCTAGTGATTACCACGCACATCTTTACAACCACCTTCCGTGATATAACTTCTTTAATATATAAATATATAAATATAATTTCTTCCATAAAAAAAGACTAAATATGAGAGGAGTCCGTTTTTTGTCATTTTAAAATATATTAAATAAATACAGCATTTTAGGAAACTAATAAGTAACACATTGAATAACAAAAGTATATCTTTAAACAAAATATTTAACAAATAATAATATTTTCATTTACATGCTGACGAAATTAGTTGAGGGTATCTAGAATATTTATTTTATGTATTTTTTACTATATTAAGAAGATGGACAGGTGTTCATCTACATACATAATATGTTGTCAGTGAGGAACCATGAAAGTATGCCATTTGCTATCCCAATAGTATGGGGAGTAAATGACTATTATTTTTGTGCAATCAAATTCATAAATAGGAACATTATTAACTACACCAGTAAAATATTTTCTTCAATAATAACAATGTCCTCAATTACGTAAACTCTCAAATATATTTTGCCATCAGAAGCAGAGATTGGTGTCTAGGATGGTCGTAAAAGTTTTTTTTATTAAAACTAAATGTACTTGGTGCCTAAAAAGTGTGCTTATTGTGAAAAACACGTGCGTTTTTTGTGTTTTTAGGGATAAAGACGTGTGTTTATAAATTTTTAGTGATAAATACACGTTTATGCCAGAAAATAAAAAGTCACAACCAATTAAATATGCCTTAATTCGTTGGGGCCGGGTATGGTCTCCTAATAATGAGTCATAATAAGAACGAAACAAGGCTGTCCAGATCTCCCTGCCGACAAATTATATTTTAGTAGTAGTATATATTTGAAAGTATATTTATTGAAACTTTTTTATTTTCTAAGTTCGATAAAGTACCTTTATCTTCTTACACGTTTATGCGTTTTTGGTGATAAACTCATGTGATTATCACCAAAAAATACACTCTTAGCACTGAGTTTAATAAAAAAATAATACTCTCTTGACCTCTTTTTATTAAACACACAAATATCTATAAGTGTGTGCACGTCTTGAATAAATCAATAATCAATCAAGCAAACAATATTGTAAATATTAACAAGTAAAATTTAAAAGCATAGTAATAGACGTAGGGAAATATAATAATGTGTGACCACTATTCATAATCTTTTCGCTTGATAAGGCTACAGACACAGTAATAAAGAAGTATTTGAACGAATTACCACTTGTTAATTCAAAACTGATATGTCACATGAAATGTGTATAATTCTCCAATGGGTCTTACGACATAATTTAATCTCACGCATTTGGTTATTACCTAAATCTTTAAACATTATTTTAACATTATATTAAACATAATTCTTTAAACATTGCACTTTCGAAAAATTTCTTCACACCATAATGCAATTAATTACTTAAAAATAGAATTAATCTAATAATCTCCCAACGATTTATACAAACAATATATTTTTGAAAAGTTACGCACTACAAAATTCTTTAAATAAACACGAAATCCGTTGGATGTATTTAATATTTTAAAATAAATTATATCATTTCCCCAAATTCGCTTACATTGGTGACTGGAAATGATAATTAAATTAAATGAATATTATAAGGTCAGGAATTACAATATTTGATAAAAATTTAAATGCCTAATAGAAAATTAAGAATTAGGATAAAACAATAATGTCCTAATATAATCCTTTTCAAAATATATTATTTAAAAAAAATTAAATATTACATTTTGACGCATCATATATTTAGAATTTATGTAGTCTTATGTATTTGTCGAATTTAAACATTTTGTAAATTTTTAAACTATAGTAATAAAATAATGAATTTTATTTAAGTCTATTTTAATTGCCGAATATCATAAACTTTCAACTGTATTTATTAATATTATTGTTAGTATTCTTATCATTTTTTCTTATTATTATCCATATACATATAGTACAAGTATTTGAATTGTGATCAATTAAAAAGACATTACATTTAGAAAATCAAGCTGTAAATATAAATATGCTGAAATTTGATCAACTTCAAAACTTAAATATATATATATTTACATTTAAAAATAGATTTAATAGAGTTATTACAACGCGCAACATAATAGAGCCTTCCAATAATTGAGGTAGACTAGAAATGTGATGCTGTTTCCATTGACTTACATCAAATAGCTATATTCTATAGGTAATTTTAAATAAAAAATACTTTTGATTGCTTTTGGAAGACTGTTTTGCTAAACGCATTAAACCTTGTATTGAGAGTGCATTTCTGCAATAATTGAGAAAAACAATAACTACAGAATATTCCTAAGCACGGGTCCAGAAATAGCGTGAAGTTGTGTTGGAAATGTTGGTCTCTGAAATTTGTACTATGAATCAATACGTACTCTACAATCCATCACACTCGTTACTTTGCTGTAATTGTCCGAACATTTTTCAATTAATTTAATGTATTGAACTTTATAAATGTTGTGATAAAATGTTGTTATAAAAATGTTGTTATAAATTGTGTGGAATTGACATTGGAAGTACAATTTGACAATTAAAAATCGCCTGATAAACAAACCTTTTATTAAAAATCGACTATATTAAAATGATATAACTAAAATTAGACTTGGACTTTCAACTATAATTAGTACGGCCCCTCGAAATCATTTTAAATTGAATTTTCAATCTGACATTTCAAGCTAACATTCAAGTGTATGCATATTATTCAATAAATTTTCCATTTTGTTTTACTGTGTATCTTGAAGACATTTTCTGCAGCTTTTGTTGTTATCAGGTTCATAAATTCCTCTGAACCTTATAGCTTTAAGGTCGGCTGCCTGCTCTTCCTAAATTACAACTTTTTTTTCTTTTGCAAAATACAATATACAAATGACTTATTGGAATAAACAAGCCACATGTCCTACCTTCTCAGCAATACAACTAATATTTTATCCTACCAGAATTTGCAAATAAATATTATTTTTCGTTCGACGCAGGCTATATTGTGCAGTCTATTCATGGGTATTGCAGAGAATAAAAACATTTTGCGCAGATGTTAGTTTTCTTTAGCGCGGCACTTTTGATTTATAAAAATCAATCTGAATCCAAAGCACTTTTTACTCTGAAACGATGCATGAATAAAAGCCATTTACTTCATATTTTTTATTTGAAAGACCCTATTGAGGTGTCTGCTTCAACATACGTAATAAAAAGGGTGTCTGTCTATTTTGTTGTATTCTACTAAAAAGATTGTTTATATGTTGTTTAATATATTTTTCTGGGGATTTATTTAATCACAATTGAAAAAAAATGTGTTATCGATATTTTATATATATATATACAATTTGGCTGATAGTCTCAGAAAATTAAAGCATATATATATTAATAAATATGCAGTAAAATAAAAGTATAAACTAATGAAAACACCCTGAAAAATGTACCGATACAATAAAGAAAAATTAACTGTAATAAAATTAATATTTATCCGCAGATTAATTAGACAATATTTTAACTATTGCACTTTAATAAAAAATATAAAAGCATATGATGAATTAATCGTTTCTCTGACATTACTAAAAAAATTGACTGATTTCATCGGACAGGAAGCTCACTAATTCTGTATTTTTTCTTATTGTTGCACCCTTTTAACTGACAAAACATATTTTATAAAAAGGCCATAATGACCCTATTGACAGAAACACCGAAATAAGTTTTGTAGATTTAGCCATAGATGAGGAAGAAAAAGGGACATTTCGAGAGTCAACAACAACAATTTTTAATTTAGAAAAATCACCGAATTGGCAAAGGGTGCAAAAGAATTCTGGTGAAATGTGTTTTCAACTCCCTAAACTTGAATAACATGATGAAATATATCGTTAATATTTAGTGGGGTCAATTGTGAGGGAGCATTTTAAGTCCCCTTTTAACATTGACAGAAAAACACAATACATCTGATATTATTAGTTCTAATGTTGTAGTAGTGATCTTTCAAGGGCGCTTACTTTTATTATTCTACGATATCTTTCAAATAAGTTTTAATTTAGTCTGTTATGGTTTACAATTTTTATATTTTAACGAACACTATTTATAATTGCAGTATAACGGCAATCACCCAGCACAG
Organism: Coelogynopora nodosa; assembly: GCA_034780555.1. Lineage (NCBI taxonomy): Eukaryota > Metazoa > Platyhelminthes > Proseriata > Coelogynoporidae > Coelogynopora > Coelogynopora nodosa. The sequence continues at coordinate 7,880 of JAUZND010074102.1, forward strand.
CCTTACTACTATACATATATATCTGCCCTTGTTGTATTATTATTCGTTAAACAGGATGTTACTTTTTTTAAATAATGATAAATAAAATTAATAACAAAATATGTTATATTTCAGCTTTTATCTTGGCGGCTTTGACTTTACCAATGCCTTTAGTTTATGGAGTTAAGTACGTATAAGTGTATACTCACAGTGAGTGTTAAGTATATATATTAAATATAAATGTACAATATAACTTGATATGCAGCATATGTGTTCACACTGTGTGCAACAAAAGAATGTTATGCCAATATATCCAATGTCATAAGACTAATCCGAACACTTATAAACACATGTTGTTGACAAATATTACTTTTGAAAACATTATTTTTCGTGTGGTTTGACATATTCCTTTTATTTTTAATGGATGTGCATTGATTGTTATAAAATACAAATAATGTAGAAAGATTAGCTATAAAACAGTTAATATATCATTACAATTGTAATGTTAATTACAAAAATTTATTGTTAATCGGAGATAGGCCTACATTATAGATTTCTTCTCTGGATCCACATGTGGATTAATAGTGAAATTTATGAAAAATTAGCATAGTGACATACGTAATAGTAATAATAATACGCACAGTAGCCTAACATCTTACAATAGATGTAAATAAAAGTAACCAACGCAAACCTAGCTATATGAGAGGTAAGTAGATAATAATGTACTCATTTTTTACCATATAATATACCTCATATATAATTTTACACAAAAATATTGATATAATACTAATATTGATAATAATTTGACGAAATATTCGCAGTAGATTAATTATTAAATCAATCTAACAATGTTGTTCAAAACAGACAAATACGGTTTTATGACGAGAAGATCAGGTGATGACCTCACAGAAGGTCAGTTAATGACGTCACAGAATATCAGGTTCTGACGTTACAGATGCCAAACCACTGGACTACTTTATCCATTATTATTTGAAAATATTCACAATAATTGACTTTCACATGCTGTTTTTGGCACTAGAGCATTTGAATTGAATATAAGTGTATTTAATTACAATTTTAACTGAATTGTACTTGCATATGTAATTGAACTGCTTTGTATTATTACTCTCTTGTCAATTAATACTGCTCACATAATTTGATTACTGTTTTCCATTAAAAATATGCCTTAAAATAAACTAGTTCAAGTTCACATTTGTAAAATATGTATTAGTTATATTAAAATATTAGAACAAATTTTTCATTTCACAGCTGTCTGGGGAGAAGAGGGAGACGCGGGGTTTATTAATTTCTACGACCACCTCCCCATACGGGATCATTATTTATCCCTCTTAATTCTATTGTCACCACCTGTTTGGTTTCTTTCAAAACATATGTATTACTGGTTAATCTGTAATCAATTTTGAAAGAATCTACCCTTTAGAATCTACCTATGTATATCTACCTAGAATCTACCCTATATTCGTCACGCATATTTTATTTTCGGTTTCAATCTAAATTCATTGTATAATTCCATTTATCCATTCAAATTTTCGACGGATTTATTTTCAAAAATCGTTAATGTCTGTTAAATATAGATTCAAATTTTCAGACACTGATTTTTACGGATTTACCGATGATACAAATAATCTTCTGTTTATAAAATATAATTCCCAATAACATATTTTAATCAGTACGGTAAATTTTAATCCCCACGGCAAAAGTTTCATAATTGTCACAGCATAATTCATATTCTTTCTAACAAGTTGGTGTAAACACGATATGGGACTATGACGGAATCATGCATTTTATTAGTAATTACTTTTCCTTATTTCGCAAATATCAATATTTTCTTAATATAATGTAGATATATATATATGTTGTATTCTTCAGTTTGAACTCTAAAAACGCGAAAAACTGGAAATTGTATAAACCTACAAGAACATAGTAATGAACCAAAAGATATATTTACTTAAAAAATGTCAACCTAATAATGAACATACGGTAATACATGTTGTATTTAGTAAACTGTCATAATAAAGTAAACAACAAATAGTTATAAATAAAGATGCAAAACAAATCAAGGAATCATCCGGCACATTAGAAAATTGATAAAGATTGTCATCTGACACAAAGTAACTGATGTGAAAAGAGATCATAGATGACATCACATATGATAAAACAGTACACAGAAAAATTAGTTAATTATCTGGGATATTTTTTAATACTATATACCTGTTTAATTATATTCACAAATGTCACATCGTGTGGAATCTTAAAGCATAAAACATTTGATTTTTAAAAATTATACCTATAGAAGGAAGAATCATAATTTGTAAAATAATATATTCTAGTTGTACTCCATTATTCTATTACGTATGTCACACTATGCTAATTTATCATAAATTTCACTATTATTTCATTGTTCTAAATCTAAAACATATTTCAACAACTCTTTGAGCAACTAATAGAAAATTTTATGTAATAGATAGCCTACTGAAATATATGTAGATGATATACTATAAATATGTGTTCGTTACATATGTCTATGAATACCACAATTAGCTGTTCTGTCAAGAATTAACACTATTACTCGATTATAACTATTATTTTCTGTCAACTTATCTATCTAAATGTGATCAATTTACAGTTATCATTAAAATACAATCAAGTACAATCGTGTACAATCCAGTACAATCAAGTACAATCAAGTACAATCAAGTACAATCAAGTACAATCAAGTACAATCAAGTACAATCAAGTACAATCAAGTACAA
>JAUZND010074113.1:0-16723 GCA_034780555.1 Coelogynopora nodosa
CTATAAATTATAACTAATATAGTTAAACAACTAAAATAATTTTTCATAAAATTGTATGAGAAATTATGGATTTACCCGTGTTCAACCTGCAGACGTGCTTGCAAATCCTCATGCAAAACTGCTTGTTTGTGCAAAAAAATAATCTTTTGTGTACACGAATGTGTAAATGTAATTATTTTTTAACTTAATACATAAACATTGTGATTGACATGTTTGCTGCGGTCAAAAACATTGTTATTATAAAAAACTTAAATATTTTGGCTTATGAAATCATCAAACGAACTTTAAAAAAATATATTAATGCGTATTTACTATGCTTAGTTTGGATACATATATATACATGTATATCATGTAATGATGATATAAACTATACACATTTGAAATGTTTGTAAAAATGTTTCAGTCCAAAAACAATTTTTTAATATTTTTTGCTATAAATTATAGTCTATGACGTCATCAGGTGACCTTAAAACATATTTTTTTGTAAAAATTAGATATCTTGTTTACATATTTATATCTATTGATAATACATTGTATAGCGAAAAAATGCTTCTAGAAAAAATTATTCATGGTTTTGATATTTCCTATTACATTATGTGAAATTGCCCATATGTTGGGCAATAGATATATATATATATATATATAGTTATATAAAAGTACTTTAATGCGTTTGAAAAAATGGCGCACCTTCTGACTATTGTTTTTAGAACCCTTTGCTAGCATAATCAAGAAAAAATAACTGCTTTTTACACAAAGTTGCACAGACTACCACAATTTAGCATTATGCTTGCCTCCACTAGTACATTTATGACTTCCAAATGTCGCAAATTTAGAAAATGTAGAAAACTATTTCTATACTTATATATCTATACTAGAAAACTCTTAACTAAATATAATTTTAAAAATTAATGGAAAGGCCACATTTACTATATGCATGTGCTCTATATGGATTTTAATAATATTATTAGTTTAAAAACTTTGATTTCTAAATATATGGCAATTATTATAGTAAATAAAAAATTATAAATAAATTAAAGAAAAAAAAGTTTTACAAAAGATACATTTTAAATAATGGTAGAAATAGTGCAGTCCGTCTATTTTTCTCAGGAAATATTTAAAAATATATATTTATGTCGTATTATGAATAATACGTTAACTATTAAATTTACATTATTATAATATTTCAATATTTATATTTTGTAGTTCTTTGGCTATTCCCATGTTATATAATAAAAGTAAGGTGTATTATATTTATATAATAATAATATTTTTTTCAATATTTAATTGAGATATCGAATAATTAATGATAAAATGTTCCAAAACCTTATTTTATAGAAATATAATTATGTATTAAAAAATAAATTACACAATATTACATTATTTTCAACCATTTATATTACTACATTGGTTAAGCATACTTAGCTTAATCTAAAAAAAAATTTATTACAATAAATTTTATTTATATGATACCTCGCATTGTTTTGCCTTAATAAGTTTTCCCGCATCGACCCAACGCCGCTTTAGTGAAGGCAAACAATATATCCGGAATATTGACAGTATTTACCAGCAGTGCCACCAAATTTCCGACGCCGACTTTCAGTTCGAGTGGATCGACTATATTAAAGCAAATTGTGATCATATGTCTTAAATTTAGATACTGACTTCTTATGTTAATAGTCTCATAGCGGAATACTCGAGTCTATTAAATAGTCCTATTAATATTTTCATTAACGCAATGTATTTTGCTCGCTTTAGCCATATTACTAAATATTACTACATGTAGTGATATTTGATATATACGAAACTTTCATCAATGTAGGCCTACCCTTCTTTTCCTTCATGTATTTTGTTTAAGATGACCGAAAGCTTGAGTTTAACCAATTTTTATTCTTTTTTATCATTGTGGTTATATTTCTGCATCAATTGAAACGATGATACTTACTTTTATTATCCATTTTAGGATTACATTAACTGTACACATGCCATGAGTAGACATATTTATTTTATATAGCTAAATATATGCTTGATTAAATTCCATTAACGAAATTTTAAATATTCTCTAGCGGGATATGTATTTTATTTTCAAAATTGTAAAGCATTCAATTGTTGCGAAAGAGTTTTTGTTATTATGGTAGTTAATATATTATTATAGACTGTACACAAATGAAATTCGACACATTTTTTGAAACCTTCAATCTTCTTATTTTAGAAGTTTCGTTTATAATTATGAAGCCTACACACAAGCGAAATCCAAATGAATAAAAGGCAATGAATTGAACTTCTTGACTGTATGTATATGTATTTATATTTATTTATGCATATATTTCAAACATGTTATGATAACTGATAGCCAGTATAATGAAATTAAATACAGATAAATCACAATGATTGCAAATAATGAGGTGTTTATAAATAAAAATACAGAAGATCGTGTAGAATTATACAAATAATAAATATAATAAATAAATTAAGGTTAATCATGGTTGGATAACATATTTATATAATAAGCAGTTTATATTTCAAAAGCTTTTCTATGGTTGAATAAAAGCTTTAAGATAAAATTAAAAATAAATATATATACAAATAACTGAAAGGATAAGGACATCTAATTTGAGACTTATCATGAAAAAACGAAATAAATGATGTTACCTGTAACACACACTTTTGTAACCAAGTTTTAATTTAACAAGTAGAATCGTTCATATTATTATCAATATTTTAAAATTAACGGACCATGTCTATGAAATCACCAGAAGCTTATTTTAATGTTTACAAAGATAAAGAAAAAGAACACAATTTACAAAAAAATTTATTGGACAATGTTTAGAAACAATGTTTTAACAATTGCCACGAAGTTGATGTATTACATTCGTATAAATTTATTTAATAAAAAAGAAACGCTAACCATTTCTCTCCGTAGTCCGCCAAACAATAAGCAACACGAAATAAATTTTATCAAATGAGTTTCTCGGCAATCTGGAAAATAAAGTGAAGGTTCCCGAGTATTTTTCAGATAAATGTTTTGAAGTTTTAAGGAGTTTTTCAAGACGTAGAAATATAAATCAAGAACCCTCATATATAATGGAATTGTTAGCATAATTGTTATAATTAAACTTGTAAAGACACAAATTATCACATTATATATAAATAATAAATATACGAACAGTTTGCAGATTGTTGCAAATTATTACAAATTATGTAAAAACTTTAGAATGTAAAAGAATGTAAGTTTATAAACAAACATTGTCAATGATAATAATGTACAGAGATTCCATCAGGAAATAGTGGTATTAATACGTCAAATAAAATATAAAATAATAAAATTCAAGATATACATTTAATTAATTGGAAAAGTAGACAGCTAAATAAACCCATTATTTTATTTTAGGCAAAAATTTGTGAAAGACATTTAATTTTTATAAGAGGAGGGGGTTAACTTTGATTCCAAAATATTTCTAATGAGCACAATCTCTAGAAAATGTTATGTATTATATAATGGTCTACATGTTCAAGCGCGCACGAGAATCCTGCGATAAGCAGGGCATTAACAGAGAGAGAGAGAACGAGCGCTGAGATCAAATCACAAATGACTTTCGCGCACATTGACCAGCTTGCCATCGGCGGTGGGGATGATCAACAATCGACTGGAGACACCACCACCACTGCCGCCGCTACCGTCAGTCTCTGAGGAAGGGGAGGGGGAGGGCGAGGGGGGCTCAGGAGTGGTAAGTCCCGAACTGTAGGTGTAGATGGGTGTGGAGATGCTCGAGAAGCATGAGGAAGAGGAGGAGGGCTGGTAGGAGGAGCTTGCAGCGGTGGCGGCTGCTCTGAGAGAGGCGCGGTCACGCAGTAGGGTGTCTGCACGCTTCATTAGCTTTAATTGCCTGTGAGAGCAGGGGGGGAGGGGGGTGATGGGCGTTATGAGTTAGTTGTTGCAGCCCTGTTTAGACAGGGTATGGCGCACCTGCATTAATCAGAACAAAAATTTAGTCTGACTCTTGTAGAAACATAACTTTTTCCAGATTAAAGAAGTTGGATTGGATTAATTGGATCGCGGTGAAGATTAATTTTAGTTATATACTTTTGAAATAGAGAACTCCGAAAAAATGATAATAATTACAAATCAATATTGGATAATTAAAAATAATAATTAAACAGTTTTTAATTAACCTTTGTCAGACAGTTGTTTATGCCAGTTCCTTTCTCCGTGCAAAACTTTAAGAACCAAAATAATTAATTAAACCAATTTTTTTTGGACCGTGACACACCCCTTTTCTTACACTACTGATATTTATATAACCCATCAAAACTATTAAAAAAAACACAGCTCCCTGACACGCCCCACTCACCGCTCTGACATCGTCTCCTCCACCCCGGTGAACTCCTCATAGGAGTAGCCTTGCAGCGCCGACACACTGCTGGTCCTCTGGAAGCCACCCACACCTCCACCGGCACCCAGCCTGCCCCCCTTATTACCGCCGCCCAGAGTGAAGTACACATCGCCAGCTGGAGTCTCGTGAGCGGCGGCATCGTCGGCCTGCATCAGGCGGAGTCTGCGCTCACTGTCGAAGTAGCGGTTCTCCGCAGTCTCCAGCTCCGCCTTGGTCTCGCGAAGTTGTCGCTTGATGTTGGACAGCTTCTGCCCGCTGGCCTGCTCGTTGGCCTCCAGTGAGTCGTTATCCAGCTGTAGTGGAGAGGGGTCGGGGTTCACGATGTAGCACGAGTGAAATGAGAAGAAGATTACATTTTGTTCAGGTTTTATCTCAAAAGAGTATTGACAATGTTTCCAACCGGTCACCATATAAGTCTTGATTATGGGAAGAATGTAAAAATAACATATAAATTAAATAATTAGTAAGATACGTAAGGTTGGCGAACTGATAAAACAAAGTGATCAATAGTAAATACAAATAAGAGTAAAGCAATAAATATGGAAATAGAAGATGGAGGGATAAGGTAGAGAATAACAGGTAAGATTGCTGTAAATCTATTGAATCAGCATTGAATTACAAATATAAAGTCCTAACGTAGAGAATTATTTGATTAATAAGATTTTTATTATTGAAAATGCTAATAAGTGCCGATTCAAAACAATAATATGATGAGACATATTAGAGGTTTTAAGAGAGAAGAGTTAAAAAAATCCGCCGTACGAGACTTTATATAAATATCCAATTTTTGTATTGTATCAAAAGTTGTGATAAAGTAACAGGGCATACATGATAAGTATGATCCTTCCACTCCATAGTTATACAACGCAAAATAATGTTTAATAGAATGATTTAATATTACAATAAATATGCTAAGAAATAAAATTTGAATTAATTTAGATCATCCTGTGATCCGAAATATAAACTCGTTCGATAAGTCTATCAATAAATACCAATCATTTTTTAAGTTTAAAATAATCTTAAAATTTGAAATAAACATTACGATATTGTATATTAATCGAAAATTAAAACAAAACAAAAAATATTTTGTATGGTGGTAGAAATTTGTTTCAGACTGAACGATAAAATTTGTGTTTGCTTTTCTTGGATCGAATAATATGGATGAAGTATCATATCATGTCATGAAAAAACACAACTCATAGTTTTTCATGTTGCCACGAATTGTATTGAGTTCTTTTATGAAAAAGATTTCTGTAACGGTTCCAACAGTTTTATGATTTTAACATTTTATGTATATATTTAAATATGTTTATTTATTTCCCCTATAGCCACCCTGCTTATGACATTAAAATAAGTGTATGCCTTTACGTTTACGTCTTAAATTCTTGTATTCAGTTTGGTACCTATATATATTTAAAAACAGATCAATGGTATCCTAATAGGTGGAAATACGAGTCCGCTCATTATCGACATTTAGCATTCCTGGAAAAATTAAAATTTTATTAATGAGCTCTTATTAGCACCAATTCCCACATACTACTTGGTCTTGTATTTATTGTTATACTTAATAATAATAGCAATTCTTCCAGTTTGATCTACTTGAACTAACATTGTTCATAATATTGTGTTTATTCATGACAATATTCATTTTTTATTCTATTCTCTGTTTAATTCTACAAGATAGACTCATTAGTTATTTACAACTTCAAAATAATTATTTGATAATTCCAATTAGCAGGATGCTCATGAATCTTCTTTTAGCTCTCAGTAATTCAAGTGATGATAATAACATCTCACTAAATAATGCTCCTATATTGATTTTTGCTGGTCTTACAAACAACTATATTATAAGTGTCAAACTTTGTTTCAATTTATTTATATTAAACTTTTTTTTAATAATTCTAAATATATATAAATATTACAAGTTAAATATATTAATTTATGATTTTTTTTAATAATACATTAATGAAAAGTTTTACTATTTTAAAATTTCCAAAAAAGATAATTATATTTCCTTTAGTTTAAACAAATTATTTCTAAAATATATGGAGATATGTTGTGTGTAATAGGTTTTACATAACTGTTGCAGAAAATATTATACCCTTTACATACCCCTTCTAAATAATAGAATAAGGCTTCCTGGAAAGTAGCCTAGCCTCACCTGCAGAACCTCAATCTTCTCTCTGAGCGCCAGTGACAACTCCTTCTCCTTCTTCAACTTCATCTCCGACAGCCGGCCCTGGTCCCTCAGCCTCCCCTGTTCCGCCGCTGACAGAGCCTCATGGTTCTCCATCCGTTGCCGCATCTCCTGGATTTCCAGGCGTGCGGCCTCGTGGCAGCTGCGTAGTTGGTCCAGTTCTCGGTTCTGATTGGCCACTAGGTCGTTATCGATCGCCCGCTGTGACGTGGCGGCTTCGAGGGCGCTCGTCTTGTCCTGACAGTCTTTCTGGCTGACGGCCAGCTTGGTGGAGAGGTTCGCGCGGTCTTTGGTCGCGTATTTGAGCTGGGCTTGAGTCTGTATTGGATATAAATGAAAGATAGCTGTTTAGAATAATATAATTAACATATAAATTTTAATCAACATAATAATATCGTTATCCTGTTATGTTATTCAGAAGCGTAAAATGTAAGGAATATTAATAATATATTATTATATTTAAATAGTATATTACGGATATTGTATGATGTAGTATAATATTATAATACGCCTTCATATATTTATTACACATTATACATAGATTAAAGTCTACAGATAACTAAAATGGATATGAATGCGTAAACAGGTACATATGAATATTAAATATCTGACTTACATCTTCTAATGCAGAAGTTAAGTTGAGTATTTTTCTTTTGCAGATCTCATATTCAGAAGCCAGGCAGAGTTTTTCCTTTTCGGTTGCCTCCAGCTTTTCTTCCAGTTGACTTAACTGAGGAATAATAACGTATAAATTGGATTTCTTTAGTAAGGTATAAAAAAATCTTATTAAAGACTAAAAGAAGCATATAATTCGTCAATATTATTTAAGAAAGGTCATTAAACATATTCCGCAATGTAATCTTTTATTACGACAAGTAAAATACAATCTAATGATTTTAAAAACGTTTGAATCATTGAACTTTTACTCAAATCAATTTTACTTTAGTTCAATGGTTTGAATACTATTAAAAGGTCGTTGTAGACTAGGTATACCTAAATATAGGAAACATGTGGCAATGATATGAATATCCATGACATTAATAATAATGCAGAAGGCAACAATCTAATTTTATTTATTAAAAGGTATCAATAAAATCATAAATTGTAATTTTCACAATAAATCACGATCGAATAAAACAAATTAAAATCTTTTGAAAATCATCTATTTATTTGTAAAGAAAAACATGAATAATTTGAATTAATTAAAAAAACAGAGTACTTAAGATTAAATTAACAAAACAATCGTTAATAACAATAAACAAAAAATAATAACAATAACAAACAAAGTTTCAGAACTATTTAACAATGTCATCCATATATATCTAGACTCTATAGATTAGTTATAAATATCTATGGTGTTATCTAGTATGGGATAGATGGTTGCAAACATCCCATCAATATCTTAGCGAAAAGCAAAAATAATAACAATCCAAAATGTATATTTTACAAGAACGTTTTCTTCCCAAGTTTATTAGTAATATCCACATAATTAGAACATACTTCTAAAATATAATTAAATATCTGCGGATCTGTTTTCATTTGTGACAAAATTTAATAAGCATCATTTTTCCATTTGAACAATATTTACAAAATAAAAAACATAAATTACAATTGATCACTATAAGGTTACCATTGGTTTAAAACTGTCTTTGTTGTTGGTAGTCTTGTACTGGTTAAACTCCATTTGGCAAGATTCAAGTTGATTTTGAACTTGTTTCAACTCTTTTTGCAGACGAGTTTCCCGCTCCATAAAGGAATCTTGTAAGCAACAAGGGATAAACACATGAAATCGATTAGTCAGTCTTCATACTTGGCAGAAAACATAAACTGAAGAAAAATGTAAAAGATATTATGGGCCCCACAATCGTACATCGACACGTCACGCAGTGATATATTTTTTTCAATTAGTAACCTCGAATTTAGAGTTAAAATATTCTAACTTTTAATATACGGGTAAACCCGTAGATAGGCTTTTCTCTCAGAGGGGTAAAAAATCAAAACAGCACAAAAAACCAGTCACACTCTCTTACAGAAAAAAAATTTTATTTAAAAAAATGTTTAATGAGAAAAATCGTATCCATTTCAGTAAAATCATAATCACACTACAGTTATCAGAAAACCTGAAGCTAAACCCGAGGCCCGCGGTGTCTCCACCCACCCATCTCGTCCTCATAGTCACTCCGGCTGTTCATCTCCCCCAGCTGCCGCTCCATCTTGCGGACCAGGGTCTCCACGGCGAGCCGGCCCTCCCTCTCCTCCTCCAGTTGACCCTCCAGGCTCTTCATCTGGCGGATCAGTTTCCCGCGCAGAGCCTCCCGCTCCTCCTCAGCCTCCAGCAGGTCCCGACTGTTCGTCTTCTTCAGTCGCTGAAGCTGTCTGGTCAGGTGGACACGATCCTCCTGCATGCAGCGGAAGGAAGTGGAGGGGGTGGGGGGGTTCATTCAACTGGATTTATACCAAGTTTCATTGGTTTATAATTTATTTAGCCGCTTCCGGACTGTAGATAGGGTTGAAAATATATATTTTTCATCTATATTAAGCACCAAGGTGAGTAAAATTGACCCACTCATTTCTGAATATATACTACTCAAAATCTATTAAGGTTATCATTCTGAAATTTTCAGTACCTATACCTAATTGTTATTGTACTTTTGGTACCATATATTTTTCTGTAATATACCTAAAAACTTGATGACATAACATATTATTATGATCCTTAAAAATATTATTTAAAAATAGCATTTTTAGATGTTGTATCAAAAAGCATTTAAGCTTTAGATTGAAACTTTCATGAATCACACGTAACATATTTCTTGTATATTTTCTGTTAAATAGTTTTTGTGGAGCTTTTTGATGATTATTGATGTCATCATAATTTTTAAAATAGTCTAAAATCATTTTTTTAAATAATAATTTTTTCTTTATGTAATGAATCGATACTATCTTTAGCATATCTTTGTCGCTAAATAGATAACAATCCAAGCGTTCGATTAGAAAACATCGGATATAGTTTAGAATCATCCCGAAAAATGACACCATAATGTTTTAGGTAGGATACAGAATCTATGAGTCGATGTAGATAATACGTTAAACTATCAGACTGTATTGCTAAGATATAATATATAAAAATATAAGATAAAATAGTCAATATAACACTCCTCTACAAGACGTAATAAAAGTTATAGTTGAGATAACAGGATTCTTTTTAGCACATGAAATATATATATATATATTTATTATATCCCACTTGAATTTTTGTACATCTAGTTAGGTAAAACTATTCTTGAACTTTTGTGTATTTAAAATGGTAAAAATACAGTTAGGATACTGTTACATAATATATATATATATATTATCTACATCGAAACGTTTAATTAAAAAAATCTTTTGTCAATCCCCCAACCCCTATACGGCTAAATAGGAATCCAAAGTGCCTGATGCTGCTACGGTTCTCTCTCTACACACTATCATTAGCTATTCCTACCTCAAACTCGACAGACAACTCCCGCTGTTCTTCCAGTTGACGAATAGCCGTGCGCAGGCGGTCCTCGAGATCGGAGCTAGTCTCCCGTAAAGTGGTCAGCTCGTCATGAAGACTGAGGGACTCGGTGGAGGCCACGGTCAGTTGGCTGGTCAGGTTTAGACTGCTCTGCTGAAGGGCGGCCACCTTCAGCTTGGTTTGCTGCAGTGAGAGCGATCGATAATATCGAGTAATATAGGATATATCCTAAATAACGTATTTTATGGTGCGGATCTCGTTTTATATATTTTAGATCACTGCGTCTTTTTTAAAAACAGAAATAGTTACTTTGCAATCTGTAAACAGACAGTGAATTGAGTATTTGAAAGAAAACATAAGACATATTAATAGAGCATATTTGAAGGTTAATGATTACAACATATAATTATGAAAAATAGTAATTTTATTGTGTCTAATCGCATTTGTAAATGGAGTGCAAAATCGTAATGATTACCCGTTCAGATCGAGGAGAAGAAGAAAGAGAGTCAGCGGAAGGGTATATTCTGTATCGACACTGCTCTTACTACTATATTTGAAGTTTGTCAATGAAGCCGACGTACCTCAAAGACGCTATATTATTTATAAGACGCTGAATTAGTATTTATGTTGGGAATCAGTTGTGCACAAGTGACCATGTGTCGATCATGCTTATAGTCTATTGAATATCTGGTTGTTTTAATCAATCAGAACGTAATCATGTTAAATTTAATAAATGTTATCATAACTACTGCAGTTATAGTTATATCGACAATCGCAAGTTTAATGGAAAATCGTCTACATGGTATTTATTGAACAATAGGTGAGGACAATTGACCACTAGTGCACAATGGCATAATGATTTCAATGAAATCATTAAGTGCGCGGTGTCCTGTTTATAATAAAATATAGAAACTTTAACCAACTTTGAGCTCCTCAAGTGTCGCCTCACTGTCGGCCACAGCTCGATCTCGTTCCTTGGCGACCCTCTGCCGGACAGTCCGCTCCTTGGCCAGCTCCCTCGCGACCTCCTCACTCTCGGCCTCTGAGCGCTGCGCCTGTCGCTCCAACTCGACGCACCGCCGATCGAGGGTGGCCAACTGGTCCTGGGCCAACTCCAGATCCGCGGTCAACTTCTGCGCGTGTGTCGACAAGCCGGCTAGCTGGCTGTGGAGACGGTCGATGTCCTGCAGGAGAGACTTCCCCTGATTGGGTGGCGGGGAATAGATTATACTATGTGATTACGGATATTAATGGATATTTTTGTTTCGGGGGGTTAAGGTTAGGCTCTTTTTATTAGTAAATATAGGCTCCAAGTGCATATCATAAACCGGATTTTATGGTAGTTATGATATATATCTAGATACAATTAAACTAAACGAACCCTTACAGGTTGCTAATAAGTCAACTGTCACAGTGGACATACAGGAATGGAGGAATCGAACTCTCCACATGAGCTTTTTTTAAATGATATCGAATGTGATAAATGATTACAAAACATTTCAAAACTGATATAATAATATTACAACTATATTGTGAACTGTATCTTAAATATCTATCTTGAAATCGTGAACCCTGAATGAAAATCAAGGAGATATTCAACAGAACTGCTATCGCCACACTAAATCACCAACGGAACAGCTTAACCGACTTGAGTAACTCATCTTAAAAGTTGTACTCACAGTCTCATCAGCGGAAGATTGAAACTGTTCGCGTTCCTTATCGGCCTCATTGTTGAGAATACTGAGCTGTTCCTTGTAGAAGTCGATGTCACGGAGTGCCTTTTGATATTTGACTGATAAGTCGGCGTCTGGTCAAAGAAAGATGACTAGAGGGTTAAACTGCTTGAATATTTTGATGATCGAAAGCTAAATATAGTATAATATGTGGCTATATCTTATAGTAATGCCGCAAGCCATCTATATAAAAACACTTTAAGAAATATTTTGTGCTTCCACAATGTTAACACAACTTAAAAATAACTACAGAATAATATATATATTTTAAAATAATTTTTTTATAAATAGTTATTTTTGACAAGTTACACGACGTAGATCAAGATATTAAGAAGTTCTAGATAAAATTGTTAAGGGCTCTAAGAAACGGATAGTATAGAAACATTAATGTTCACCATTATAGAGTATGAGCAGAAACTAAATCAATATAGATACTATAATGAGTGGGTTTACGAGAAACGAAGAAATGAAAATCAGCAGACTCAAAGTGACCAAGAACACGTACACGCAACTTATCCATAATATATTATAGTATACTGTATGTAAAAGTCCTTTGCAGTAACCTTGTTCAGTTTTACCATTTTCAGTTTCACTGGTACTCCCATTGACCGATACAAGAGAAGAACCACACAATGAGCACGATTTTTCATTCTGAAACGTAAAAATATGAGATAATATTTTCAACTTAGGATTTAATTTATTGAGAAATTAATTTATTTGGTGATATAACAAATGTTTTCAGGTATACATTATGTATAACTTCTTACGTTTCATTATTTTTCTAAGAATTTGCATTGACAGCTCACTAATCGTCAACTTTTATGTGTAAAAGTAAATTTTGAATTTTGTTAAATGTAGATTATACACAGCATATTATCGTAATGTGACAAAAATAAAAAGAGAGAGAGAGAATTTGCACAAAACGAAATGTTGTCGTTATTAAGTGTTATATTTCTTCAAAAATTAAAGTTTTGTGTTATTTATAAAATGTTTTTAGCAAATGTCATTTACTGAATAAATACCATTTTAACAATATAAATCTGTGGAGATTATTCGGCACTTAATGAAGTTTAAAACTGATTCAGTAGTATTTCACACGAAGTTATATTAACAAGTACAGATATTTAATATATACTGTGTCTCTAATGAAGACTGGTTAAACGAATTTGTTCTCTATATATACATCTTCTAACAACAAATCCATTTGAGAAGAAGTGCACCTAGTAGTTTGACCCATAAATAAGACACTCAATTACTGGCAAAGTAAACAGCTTCATTTCCCACGAAGTTTTGTGCTGCAAACGACATTAAAAAATATAATGACATTAATGCAGAATATGTAAATGTTAAACTTTTGACGAACAATATTTTTATAAAGACATCAACGTGCTTTTTGTAACCGAATATTAAAAGGTGAACTGATTGAAGAAGAAACAAAGCGAATATAAAACTCTATTTTATATATATTTGAACAATAATGTATCATAATATTATAAATAAAAATTGTCACAGATGCGCAGGTGGAAATTGTAACATTAAATATAGATATTTTAAGTATATGGATGACCTATATAGAATTCGATATATAGCCAAATCATTATTCGAGCAAATACTTATAAAAGTAAACATCAATTTACTGTCATGTGCAGAGAGTAAGAAGTATAAAGAGATTCGTCTCTATGTCGGTCGGTTGCTAAGGTCGCAGGCCGCATTTATTATCGAAAAAGTCAATTACATATACTATAATTAAATATGACAAATAATACATGGTTTAATTCCGTTTTATATTTAAAATTTACTTTAGAATTCATTGCATAGTTTATATAGATGTGTAATAAGAAATTTAAAGTTAATTTCTCAAGGTCACAGCCATTTTTCTTACCTACCATTATTTCCAAAATTAGAAAAAGACAATTGTGTTCATGTTTTGACTGTAATAACCGGACTGCTTCCGAAAGTACTAGCTATAGATACCTTTGGCAGAAAATACGTTTTCATGCATTCCCTTCAAATTAAGAAAAACAAATTAAACTATACTACTCATATTTGGGTAAGAAAAAAGTATTATGTTACCTTAACTTTTTTATCAATCACCTGACAGAAAAATAATGATCAGAATGAATTTCTGGTATTATATTTACAGTACACGGAAACAATATAATTATTAAGTGTAGGCAGTAATTCTATCAGAGTCAAATCTCCATGATCCCTATATATACTATTATATGGCCATGTGTATTGAAAATCGGTTGCCAAAATGATTAGTTAAGATTAAATTCTATTTATAGACATAATTGCCAACTTAGACCGCCATTGCCGGTCACAATCACTGCAACTTTTCAAACGTCAGTGTACGAATTAGCTGCACAAACGTATCGCTTGTAAATGGGGGCGAATAATTGACATATTTTTGTCTGCTTATTATTGATACAGAAAACGGTTTACTATGAGTTGCTATGCTTTTTACGATGTAACAATAAAATCTGTAAAATTCACACTTAACATAATACATACATAAAAACTTATAGTCGTTGTCATTAAAAATTCAGGAGAAGGTATAGATAGTATAATCGATGCGACGATTTCAAAAGTATTCATGCTGTATTTGGTCTGTTTGTATTGAATAATATAGTCAAATTTACTACTTTTTGTAGGTAGTTTAAAATAACGTATTGTCGTCGACTAACATAATTCTCATTATTTAAAATATAGTAAAGAAATTATAGTGTTTAACAAAATGTTTGATAAATTAACTCAATTTTAACACTCGCTTAATCCGCGCCGTTTCAATCTACATAGTTATAAAGATATGGCGAGTGCCCACTAAGTGGGGATGTAACGAAACGAAAGTCTAACATTTCCAGATTTTTACAAGAGAAGCGGAATATATATAAATTCTATGCTAAAACAACAAATTAGAAACATCTTGTAAGATCTCATAAAAAAACTAAGATGTTTAAAAATATGTTTAAATTGAATAATGGTCAAAACGGAAAAATAATTTAAACACACAGACCACAGTACCTCTTTAAATGGTGAATTTGACCTAGAATTGCTCCTCTGAATAGTAAGTGTATTTGTGAGGAGGCCTTCTTCCTTGATTTCCAACTGAAAGACAACATTCACATGAAATAATATATACAGTATAATCACAATGGATCAGCATTCTTGTTAGTTCACCAGAGTAGTCCCGTTAATTTTGTAAAGTTCCCGAAGAGCCGAAAACTGTTTCATTATTAATTAGTATATTTCATTCAGATACTCATAATTTTATTCATTTTTTGGTATTGTATTTGACTGAAATTAAGTGAGGAGATGACAGATAAAGACACCTCACATGAACGCACATATTTATAGTGGACCAAAGGGACTGTGTGCTGGACTAACAGGAATGATAAGATAATGAAAGAAAACATGAAATCAAATATATAAGAAAAATAACAAATTTTGTATTTTTCCTAATAATCCGTTTAACAGTGTGAACGTATACAATATTTACAAATTTAGAAGAAAAACACATATTTATGAATAATATTATTAATTGGTAAATTGAGGTGGGTTGTATTTTACAAAGTAGTAAAGCCTCGCCTCACTATAATTCTAATTGATATCGCCAAACTGAAACCTTTTTTTACAAGTTGTCGTTATTTCGTTTGATTATCGATTTTAGTACACTTACTTGTGAAACACCATCCAGTTCATAAACAAAATCAAATATCTTAGACGAAACAAAGTTACGAAATCCTAAAAATATGGGTGTCTCCGTGTCGCATAATATTTTGTGATGACATGCTGAAGAAATACTATACAAGTCCGGCAATAATATTCGAAATAGTATTGAAACGACAACACCAAATCAAATACCCAAAGGAATATTTTGCAAAATATATTTTTTTAAATAAATGAAATGTACAAATAAGGATATAAGGTTTTAACGTGTAGAGTAATTATATGTAGTCTACCATAAAATAACAGTATAACACAACATACCAGATTTTTCAGGTGACATATTTCCAACCGGCTATCTTCGATCTCACGGTTTAATCGACGGGAATATTCTTCTGATTTCTCTAATTCAGTCTGTTCATAAAAACAATTACAGCAGACGAAATTTAAAACAAAAAAACATTTTATAGTTCAATGATGTAAGACATAACGATATGATACATAGGAAAACTTTTGCTTATAATTGTAGCAACAAACTGCTCACGCATGTGTTATTGCAATAACTACTTTATGGTCCAAATTTTAGAGGACATTTATTAAATATCGCGTTTTGTTACTCGACCCCTGAAATATATCTGAAACCAAACGAGTAAAAAATAATATTGATGATCATCGTTCAATGTTTTATTTACGCTAGGTGCTCTCTTGAAAGACTTTTTATCTGGAGGAAGTGATCCATTTGAGCTGTCAACATCCTCTGGTCATTATTCACCACCACTATACGCTACCATATAAGTCTATATAGTACGCAGTTAAATATTCAATTTTAATTTAGCACATTATGGTGTAGCTTTTTCATGGCGATTATAAATAAAATAATTGTTATTTAGTCAGACGCCTAGTTAGCTGTCATTTAGTGATACATATAGCGCTAATTATAGCAGGGCCGTATAAGGAACGTTTTAAAATCGGTTGCGAACTAGACTAAAAGAGCAATTTCGGTAACATTAGGGCACTTTTATTAACCTACTTAAAATCGACCAATAAAATACGATTTTATGCTTTATAAAGTCACTTTTAGAGTTATTTTAAAACGAAACTGATTTAAATGACCACCAATAAAAAACTTTTGATTGAACATTTAAAACACATACTCTAGCGTGCCAAATAAGCCGGGGGTGGGGGGTTGTAATAATCGAGGGGGTCCATCAATAAAAAAATCAAAAAATCGGGGGGG
>JAUZND010074124.1:0-16721 GCA_034780555.1 Coelogynopora nodosa
CAGTCCCATACCTAAACATTCTTCATCGAAAACTAATCGAAAACGGAAACAGGGTGCATCTACTATCTTAACTTCACGAGAAATGGAGGAGGTTTGATGGATAAGGAGAATAAATCTAAACAAAAAAAGGAAACTGACGCAAAAAAACTTACTATAAAGAATGTAAAGAAACATAAAATAAAAACCCAAAAAAACCTAGAAAGAAAGTATTATAGTCGCATCAAATCAACTGAGGAATACAGCTGCATTTTTGTAACGAGTTATATACTGAACCACCGGCAGAAGATTGGATTATGTGCTTTGGGTCCAACAGTTAGGCCCACGAAATTTGTACTGATTATGACTTAACGAACAACAGCAAATACATGTGTGAATTTTGTCGTTAAACGACATTTTTTCACTGGTCAAAAACTTTTATGATCATTATTATGTATTTATCTATATTTACCTGTATGTATTGTATAATCCTATCGTTACAATTTATTACTATGTCATATTTTTATAGTTGCAAATTACATGTTTTGTGAGATAAAAAGATGTATTTTTAGGAATTCAGTCGTCTGATTATAATATGGCGCTGGTGGGCGTCATTACCCAGATTATTTTGAGAACAAATATTTTAGGAAATTTTCAAAATATGAATTTGTGAAGGAATCAAATTAGTTTAACCGTTAATATTACATACATTTAATGGCTGGAATTGTATTCTATAGGTTGTACAGTTTAAAAATACTTTTACCTCGTTCATTAAAAAATATGCCGAAAAAGGCTTAGTATAGCGTCATTACCGCGTTCTCCCCTACATATATTAATTTACCTATAGGACAATTATTTTTGACACTTTTATTATAGCTATACGCATTTTTTTAGAAGAATCAGAAAATAAATTAATATGCAAGACAACAAACAATAGATTAACAAAATGTACATAACTGTAATTAATACATTATATTTTTCTTCTACAAAATATATAATATGTGGAACTCAACTGTAAATATAATATAGGCTAATACGTCCAATGTGAAAATTAAAAATAAAAATGATGCGTAAAATTTTAAAAATGTAAACGCTGACATTAAACTGACGTTTCTTGGATAGTTGAGCAGTTAGGTGTGAACAGTTTAAAATGATATCCGTATAAATTGCACAGTTTATACGAATATAAGAAAGTTTGCAATCGGTGCGATCGCGAAATAACAATAAATAAAATATATAATTTAACACAAAACTATCAACAAGTAGTATTATTATAATATGGTATTATATGATAACAAGTATTAACAAGTATTAACAAGTATTATCTATAACAAGCCATGATCCATATTATCTTATGATTAAGCGTTTAATAGGACATTCATTTTTTGTCGGTTTTTAATACGATTAAAAAGTAAAGTTATACATAAATGTGTATATTAAGATAATATTGTTTTAATTGTATAATAGCGTTTTTCAGTTATTATTTAATATATTGTATCTGGAATTCAGAAAGCTTTTTATTTAAAAATAAATTTAATATCTTTTTTTTTTTTATATAGGTAGTTATTCATTCAAATATTCGGTATCTGTTCTATGCAATGTAATTCAGTTTTTCATAGCGATACCATTAAATTTATCTTCTATATATATTCGGGTGCTTTCTTAGTTGTCTATTTAACGACAAATGTGATACATACAGTATATAAACATGGAAAAAGTAAATAATGAAAAATATTTTTAGGAAATTTTTTAATAATTATATCCAAAAAGTTTTTGAAAGCACCAAGAAATAATTTTGCAGCTAAGGAATTAATTTAAGGATATGAGCAGTCAATAAAAATTTCAGAATAAATGCTCCAATATCTGTTGCGATACAGAGACAATTTTAAAAATCTCTAACGGCTATATTTAGCTTATACATCAGGTCAAATGTTAATTACGTCCTAAAGTCATGTGTATTCTATAAAAATCTACAACATTTTAAGTTTATTGAGAATTAGGAAAGTATCTAACATTAAATAACAGTATCATTAGTAGATTTTAAGTAATAAACTATCAAACATAGGCATGTCAAATTGGGCCGGCGCTTAAGCCATATGGTTAACAATTTTTCACACGCTCCCCAGACCTTAAATTGTCAATGACCTCACCCGTTGGTGCTTTTAGAATTAAACTGCTCAAAGTACATCATTAAATTAGAAAGATGCTAAAGTTGACTGTGTAAACCATACCAGCCGATGTATACTATATTATGATTAAACGAGAATTAACACGACACGTATATACACAATTAACCAATACGAGACTTATACATGACGTAAAAACCCATTCAATATGCTATACATGATGAAAGTCAACATCCTAATACCAACAACAAGTGAGTAAATATGAATGAGAAAGACCTTTAGCTGAATATATAATTAACATTAAGAATCTATCAGTAAAGGATAAAAACTTTATAGAGAACACTAAAGACATATTTTGTGAAAGATCAAAGAAGCCGTATGGATATAAAATGAAATTGGAACTGAATTACAACTCAACAAGCACGGATCCACGGAACAAAATTTAATGTTTAATTTTGCAAAAGCTCTAAAATTTGAATATCCTGATCAATGCTAATTAAATCTGTTAGTATCATATTTATATTGTTATAATGATATCGACTAATATTTATATACATAGGTTGTTGAGTTATTATCACTATGATAAATATTTAAGTTTTATTCGAACAATAAAATGATGAATAAGTTAAAAATACAGTAACTCATATTTTTGTGTTGGCTGAAAACTGGTTTTCAGTCGATTGATTAATCTGGAGACCGTGAGGCTAGTGAACATCAAGTCCCATAATTTATTTTTGAAAATTAGTATATTTTTGTATTGGACAATGGTTTAATAGTTTTATTAAATGGTAGTATGTTGACTAGGACTATATCGTTAATAAAAAATGCTTTATAGCGTCCTACTTTACTCCTGTTAAAATATTTGCATCCTTTAGTCTTATATAATGATTTGAAAATATTATACTATTATTTTTATTCCTAGGCCTACATTTAATCATTAATATACTTTATATTACTAAATATTATATACTATAGTTTGCAGATGCCATATTATTATTTTGTTGTATTATTACTATTGTTTTAATTATTATTTTAATTATTCTTTAAAAAAATTATTATTAATATTCTATTATAACAATTTTAGAGCAAAATTTTATGTTCAGGTGCAAATTAATATTTATAATTATATTATAAATGTAAATATATAATATTTAATTATCAGTAAAAATTTAACTAGGTATATGAATTAAAATTAACATACCGAGAATTTTCTATTTGAAAAATTGTAAATTTGAAATGTGGACTTGACGCGCATGAACAGAAAACTTCATTAACTAAATATTTTAATTCAAATATTTATTCTTAACAAAATTAACTTTATATAAACTTTATAGAATCTTTTAAGAATTAAAACTTGTTAAAAACTTTCCAAACTATTTAATATTTTAAAACTGATAAGAATATTTTATCTGGCTTATATTTGAAATGTAATTTATTTCAATTGAAGCAGTCTTTTCACAACTGATATCAACCGGTGTAAAGCAGATGGCAATATATAAAAATGCTTTATATTTTGGATACATAATTACGCCGTATATATTACATTCCAATATAACTATCATTTAATTAAATTATTCATGGTCAATAGAGGAAAAATTGCTCAAAATGGAAAGATATAACGAATAATACTTACTTTAGTTTATTATAATTTACTTTACTTATATATACTTACTTATAGTTTACACGAGATAATATGGTTAGTAGTATAGGAAGAGTCGATTCGGCCTCTATTTTGACCCTTGACCATGATACTTGACCTTTGACCTTTACCACCCTTACCCCCATTTTCTTATCTGAAAAAGTATAAATATATCTATAAGCTTTCGCAGCTAAAATTTATTCTGCTTTCTGCACTTGTCACGATCGGTCGTATTTTCTGCTCTGCTCTGTTCTCCGGATTTCTATTTTACCTTAGTCAATATATCGAAAAATATAATCAATGCTGCGGACGTGAAACATACTTTGACAGCACTTACTATTAGAAAACCAAAACAGTTTTCTACGGAGACCAGCAAGAGTGGACCTACTCCTACCAAAGGAAAATTCAACCATGAAATAAGGACACTATGAAATAAGACCAAAAAGCAAGTGTATATCAGGTCAGATATAATTCACAAGAAATTCGGCATCTATACACGAGATAACGCGGTTCTCCCTATTGAAAAGGATGATGATGTATACACCTATATGAGGCAATTCAAAATGTTGTGGTCAAAGCCGATGACGGTTTACGACTACTCAATTGTGGCAACAAAGGTAATGAAAATAATAAAGTGATACCAACCTACTCGACAGATCGACAAACGGTTTGGACAGCGCTGGATTTCGAGGCGTATGATTAGCTTGGCAAGAAAATGGCGACTCCATTTCAATTCGTAACAGGATCGTTTCAACTTGTGGCTCGAGCCACCAGTTTATACTACTATTACGGAGACCATAGATCTAAGAGCTATCATTGTAGTGTTTTATTTGAAATGTTCCAAATTCGCTGCAAGGAAACAAAGACTGTACCACTATTTCAGATCGATTTGGAGCTGTCAACAACAGAGGAGAAGTGAGGCCAAGTGTGAAGAAGCGGTAAACGCTTGCTGTTGATATGTAAGAACATTTGATTACCTGATAAATGTAAGACACTATCATAGTTTGGTACAAGTATTTGTTCATATTGTTTATATTCCTTATACATATCTCAGTAAAGACTACATTGGTCAGAAAATGTTACCAATCAGGTTGTTATGGTCGTCGAAAGCGTAAATCTACTTATATAAAACATGAGACTACAATGAAACGATGCAAGACTGGAGCTAAAAAACCTATAAAATAAAACGATAAAGAAAATTAAGAAAAAGAAGCAGATCAACATATTTCGAGATATATTTACAAAGTGCCTATGTAATTATCTATCATGCCTATCTTAGTAATATTCTTCTGTTTTGTGAGAATGCTAAAAAGGGTCAACTATTTGCAACAGGATATGTAAAAGATGATGCCTCCAAGATGGATTTGGTTACTAACACAGCTCTTCCGAAACGACTTGGTTATTTTACAAATTCCGAAAATACAACGGAATTCTACGGACCGGTTCGTTTGGATATGCTTACACATGGAAAATATATACTGAATCAAACCGATATTCGACTCCGATTTAACCGCAGTAAACTAGAGTTCTGTCTTCAACGACTTATAAACGGGAATGTTAAAACTGAAAGAATTATAATTAAAGAAGCAATTCTCTACGTTCGTCGTATTAAAATCGATTATGCAGTGCTAAGCATGAACAATTCGGCGCTAAGACATTAAAATGCAATCTATCCTATTCAATAGACTGAAATGCTATCATAAACCATATTCAAAAGCGATCTCTCTCACTCGAAGGAAAATATGTTCCGCGTTCAATTTACAATGTTTCTTATGGTTGGTATGGTTAACAACCAACCCGTTCAATTTTCTATATTTTAATGTCAATCATGCTGCTTTCTATCAGGAAGGCGAATCTGTACCGAGAAGACCGTTTACACCAGAATTTTAAAACAGCCTTTTCACTTGTGAATATGTTAATTTGTTCTCTAGTTTGGAACAATTCAATGTGAACGACGATATTGGCTTCGTACTGGTAGATTTTGGTGATGGATATACTCTTTTTGGGTTCAATTTGATGCCGGATAACCTGACGGAACACGCGTAACCCTACCGTAAAGGCAATCTTCGGTTGCAACTGAAATTTCCAAAGGGTCTGGGAAACGCTGTAAACGTTATTGTAAAGGCAATATTCGATGGAAAGATGGAAGTGACTCATCACCGAAACGTCATTACAGACTTGAAGAATTGAAATGATTACGTGTAATGATTTGACGAAGCTTGTGTCGCGAGACTGTCTTCTCCAATCCTTGTTTATTGCTATATTAGACGCTATCTACATATATACATCACACAATACAGTAGGCCTATTCTAAACAGCTTTATTTTATTGTGAACACTAACACGAATAATTTATCTAGTCAACACTGGTTTGCCATTTATATTGATCATAATAAGATTGGTGAAGTTTTTGATAGTTTTGGACGTATATCTCCTACACACATTCGGCGTTGGTTACATTTAAACACACGCCTTTGGAATAAATCAAACGACTGCATACAAAGTATTTTATCTACCCAATGTGGTCTATTCTGTCTCTATTATCTATATCATAAAGTGAGAGGTAAATTTCTCTCTGACCATTTGTCCGATTTTGATCGTGTATTTCTTGAAAGTAATGATCTTATTGTAAAACATTTTATTATCAAGTTATCCGAAACAAATGTGTTGAACAGCGTATGTGCTACTGCTACTCCAAAAACAAAACTGTAGTAGTCAGGTGTTTAATGTTGTTGCACTATACTTGTTATCCACCCTCATTGTTATACTTCCACTTAATAAAGAAAAGTGTTATTATTGTATTGATTGTTTTTATATATTTTTTAATTTATGGTTATATTATAGCTCTATGTACATACAATATGTCGTATTAGGAAATAGCAATAAAACTTACACATTCAAAGTATTCCATTCAGAAATAGTAGGAAACAGTGTCTCTGCACAGTGACCCATAACAACGAATTTTCAAGTCTGATAAATATTTATATGTAGTCCACTCCAGAATTTTAATTGAATTGTAGGAAATAGTTCGCATTCGTACTATAAACCGGGTTGAAATTTATCCATTGCAAATTGATATGCGTTGATTGCATTCATGGTTAGGTAAAGCACAACAGTTGATAATCGATGACAAACAGTCAACTCGGAAATGTCTAAAATATTTAATAGATCCTCACAGATTGATGCAGAGGCTCCCGAATCCATAGTTCGCATTTTTGCCTCCTTTGTAAAATAAAGTGGTTGAATTATTGTGTCGTAACCGAACCATTTGAGAGCGCCTGGTATAAATTTTAACATCACAGTCAAACACAAGTAAAATCCATAAATATTCTCAATTGTCATTTCTTTCAATTGTTATGATTCTCTGGCAAATATTCGGTTTACTACATGAGATGTCTGTTCCATATTAAATTTGTGGACATTTGTCCGCAATTTTTTTTTTCAAATTTAAAATTTTGAAAGAAAATTAGAGGGGGGGTACAAAAAAAATCAAATTTTAGCCATTACTCATAAATCTATTTATAAGTGAGTCACAATCCACTCTTCCTATACTACTATTATATACAATTTATTTTAATATTATCTATATTAAAAATATGAGTACAACTGAAAACTTTAAAGAGGTTATCACATTGTCTAACATAAGTTGAAAAAATTAAAAGTTTAATTCAACGTAAAATAAAACTTTCAATAAATCATAGGTAATAAAAGATAATAAATTGTAAACATTATCAAAAACAGCCTTCTATTTAGTTGAACCACACAATTGATTGTGAATTTCATTTTATTGAACTTATTTCTGTATGAGTTATTCTGTATTATCTGCATTCTGTCAACACTGTATATACGTATGTATGCATTGGTTTAAGTATGTATTTATGTATCGTTAGTAGTGTAAGGAATTATAAAGGAAGAAGAAGTAGTAGTATTAGTAGTAGTAGTAGTAGTAGTAGTAGTAGTATTAAGAAATAAAATGATATAGTCTAAATTTTAAATATTAATTTTGATAAAAAAAGAAACACTTAATAGAGTGTTGTTAATTATAAATATTCCAACTTATATAATATTTACAGAAATCTTTTATTAAATATGGTATATACCGTTAAAATATTTTAATCTGCTAATAATAAGTATATGCGATCAGCAAATTGTCGTACAATAATAATACTAAATTATTTGACGATCAGAGCAGTTAAGATAGGCGCCAAACCTGTCCCGCAGTTTTGTTAAGTGCATGAGGGAAATTCAAATTTTACTTCATCCCTTTTTTCCACACACTCTAACCTGTTTTTCACTTTTTTGTCGTGGTCAAAATATATCTATACATTTAGTCTAACAAAATATATAAATAACAATAAAACTTCATTGTGAAAATATGTTACACAAAAAAACACATCGATTAAAAGTGCGATATTTTTTCGGCTACTTTGTATACTATATAAAGATAAAACAGTCAAACACAACTAACAAGGGTTCCTTTTTAATGCATTTTTGTACAAATATTGACAACATTTTCAATATAGGTTATATAAATACTTTGAACAATAGTTGCAATAACAGTTACAGCAATACTTACAATACGTGTATAGGCTACGCGGTTATTCTTTTATTACTCAGTAATAAGTATTATCAGTCTATTACTCCAAAATAATATTTTTCTTAATATTAATCTTCCATAATTACACAAATCAATCTAATACCTTATTATGTTCTAACATGTGTAGATGGTGCTTTAGGCGTTTTATTTGTTTATTTTCCCTTTCTAATGATTTGAAGCACCAATTAAAACTTGATTCCCTAGGCAACGGATAATCATTGGCTACAGTGGGGCGTTTCCAAGTTTCTGTGTTAATTAAGTGAACACTACTCATCAACGAATATTATCACTCATTCAGCGTCACTTTAAAAAATGTATCAAAATTGTTTAATTGATCTATTATTTGTACATAGTAGGCTATGTTAATGTTATGCAGAGACAAATAAATCGTCTTTGTCGTATATTTTAACAATATGGAGTGATTTTAAATTCAAGACTATTTAATTACGGTTTATATTAGATTATTAAAAAAAACTCGTGTGCGCACAGTTCTGTCACATTAAGGAGGTATCAGAATGTCTGGTTCAAGACGAGGACTTGTTGCACCGCAGAATACTTTTCTGGATAGTGTTATTCGTCGCTGCAATGGGCAACGTAAGTGTTTCATTTACCAATTGTTAATATTCACAATTAAAATTGTATATGATAATTCGGTTAAAATGGTATATTATACATGAAACACGTACATTTATAAATAGGTACAACTTCCATGCCTGACACAAATTGTATATAGCGGGGGAAATCGATCAGTACCAACATTAACTTTAAACATAAATTCATGCACCAACAAATCAAACTGTAAGAGGTACCGCGCAGTTAAACGTTGATATAAAATTATGAAACAATATATATATATATATATATATTCACAATTGGAATAGTAGAGAGACCCATTTTGAAGTATATTAGAAAACACGTCCGTCACTCAATCCAAGATGGGCAAGGCTGCGGGCAGTACCACGGCCTGAAAGGCTTTGCCCAAGATTATTTATTATAAAGAAATGTGTAAAAAAAGTGTAAAACGAGAGGAATATTTAATTCATAATTATAATATTTAGTCAAATATTTATGTAAAATTTGCGTACTGTTTTTTTGGGTAAGTCTAAAGAATATCAATTTCTACTTAACGAGTACGTATGTCCCTATTAATAATTTTTTGCCCTAGAATGTAATATATATTATTATTGTCAAGTACGTTATTTGGAGAATACAATACAAGTGTTTTGTCAAATACATGTGTCTGTACGCTATTACGGTATGTATGTTCATTTCTATAATAGATATATAATATTTTCCTTTATAATTCCAAGGCCATAACTGACAACAGCTCATAGAAAAGTGTAAAATGCGTCTTTTAAATATAAATTAGAAAAAATATAGATTTAAATATAGAGTTAAATTATAAAATTAATAAAAAATTTGCTCAAAAAATTCGATTCATTGTACTAAATCTTTCTATAATGTTGATTAATTGTATTGATCATATTTATGTAATGTGTATATATGTATTGATTGTATAAGTAATATTGGTTTTGGTTTTTATTTAAATATAATTTGTAACTATATAACAGTATAAGCATTATTTTTCCATTACTAATATTATTTTCTATAAACCATAGACTATGTAGATCATTGCTTCCAAGCCTCTTTTGAAGCCTATTTAGTAGGAGTAAGGGGGTGGGGGCAGGCGCAAAATTCTTTAAAACATATATTATATATATAACGATATTACCTTTTGGTGAATTAGCTAATAAAATACTATTATACCTAATGTAGTTTTTTAGAAGAATTTTTGCAAAAGAAATTCAAGAAAATGTTTTTCTATTTCTGGATGAGCATTGTGTTTATCAAATGGAAAATATAAAAGAATAGTAACTTAAAAAATAATATTATTGTTCTGAATTTCATTTTTGATATTTTTATAGATAATGTTATTTAGATTTATTCTGTTTAGTCTATCGATTATTTTTTAACAGAAAATATAAATTTAGTTATCAAAAAAATGTAGAATGTTATTTATATTGTTATCGGTAGTTTGCGTATATCATACATTGTTATAATTAGCTACATATTAATAGTAAAAGAAAACAAGTATATGTATGTATAAATTTAAATGTCTATATTTATTTTTATAATATTTGTATAAAATATATCTATAAAACTTTTGGAAACCCCCTGTCCGCAAAGGGGGGTAAAATTGACGCTTTTATAATAGTTAGCATATGCAGCTAAATATTATCTATAAATTTAATAGACTATTGTGTTATTTTTTAAGATGTTTTGAAAAATGTCCATTATTTTCTCATAGAGGATTAACTAGATGTCTAATTAGCACCAACGATGTGCTAATCATTATGCATCATAAAACTGAAATGAAACAAAAAGAAGTGTTTTGCCTATTGTTGATCCCTAATGATATCAATTAATTATGAGTGATTAACGACATTTTCAGCAAAAATGATTAATTAAAGCCTTTTTTATATAAAAAATTGTAAATATCTTGTGAAGGCTTTTTTTGGCTCATTTCAGCCATGTGTACGTCATCAACTGGTCCAGTGTATTTTGTAAAAATTTTATAGAATCAAAAAGAATCAAGAATTAGGCAGGTACACCGAAAATTTCAAAATAATCACGTTAGTATAATTTGGAAAGTTAACGACCAATCACCGGTGGGTCAATTTGTCCCCCCCCCCTCTTTGTGCTGCTATGGTTACCATAAGCAGTCTGACTATATATACTAACTCTGATACAAAAAATTATGCACTATTTTTATCACTGGACAAGTATTAGAATTCAATTATCGAATACAGTGGGTTAAAACGGTAGCGTAGATAAGGGGCGGTTATTCGCATAAATATCCGACCACATTTTAGCATAAATAATGTTTTACTCTTCTGTGGAAAAAATTTGTACTAGATGAAAAGAATTTGTATATACAAAATGATGTATAGGTAATGTGACATACAAATATATATAGGCTTATATGAGCTTTATTTGCCCAATTCATTACATCAACGCCACCATCATATCAGCTATTAAAATATTGCGTTGAGTGATTCAAGCATCCAAAATCCAAGGTTGCTTATTAACTGAAGCTACAATTAAGTCTATGTATATAGTAGTTTTTAAGGCATTAAGTTTTGCTCTTTACACTACAAACTTGCCCTTTTGAAATATACCAGAACTCAAAAAAAGCTGTCTATGTCACCGTATTAAGTAGTTACTTTATTTGTAATATACTAAAAAAATTATTTCAAGGTACTGTCATCTGTGATTATGTCTATTAATAATATGTGTATTATTAGAATTAAACAACAATTACAATTTTGAAAATTATTGAAGGAAAACAAAAATACAAACAGAGATCCTTAAATATTTCATCCATTTTAAATTAAATATATAATAACATATAGAATCGCCGCAGTTTGATGATCAAGTCGTAGATATTTGAGTATGGTTGATTGCTACATTTAACTGTTAATTATTATATAGCTGGTGGCCACATAATTAGATTGTACATTTATTATAAAAGTGAATATATGTATTAACTTCAACTTTGTTTTGGTGCCCTCTATACATATCTAGGATCTTTGTATATAAAGTTATTACGCAGTAACAGTTTATATATTTTAGAAATATTTTTGAAATAAAATAATTTTATATGAAGTTTACTTTGTCGTTTACCCTGGCCTGTATAATAGGTCTATAAGTAAACCTAAACCCAATATGTTTAAATATAATATTATGCGTTGGTATTATATATTACTGTTGTGCATTTACTATAATTATTTGGAAAGTGCCCTCTTTATTTTCTAAGGAGAAAAAGTTACCACATCATTTAATTGGTTTTTAGTTGAATCAACAAAAACGATTTTGAATATGATATTCTTAATATTTATAAATATTACTTATTCTTAATTTGGTAAAAAAAACATAAAACTAATAATATAATATATTACATAACAATTGTTTGTTTATAAAAAAAATTAACCAATATAATATTGGCGGCTTTTCATCATCCTAAGATTATACAATATTTTAAGTGAGTAAAATAATTTCGTATTTCTAATAATTATTGTGAAATTAGAACATTTGGTAAATATATTATTATGGTATACGGATGATTGCTGAATTGGCAATATGTACTCTATTCTTTAATGCACAATAACCATTATTAGTAAGCGATGCACAAAATGCATCATTGTCTATGATTTGTAATATAGACTAGATACTACTTGTTTGACTCTAAGACGTTGAGGTGAATTAACCGAGAATTTGTTATGCTTAAGGCAGATTAAAATATTACTATTGATGCACAGTCTATTTAAGTAGAGATACATTTTTATTCATAATATAATTATATAATTAATAAAATAATAAAATACTTTTTATCAGTTTATGTTTTCTTTTTACTTAAGTAGAAGCTAATCTTTATTTGTATGTCAAAAATGCAGATATTTCGGATGAAACAAAATGTATATAATTATGTAGATATCCAGTTTATTTGGATCGATATATTTTAGCGGTATTTTCTGGTTCGGAGACACTTGGATATGTTATACCATTTGTATTCAAGCATATTTGATTATATCCATGCTATACAAATATATTTAAAATATGCACAATTCCGAATTATGCTTATGCTTACATAATAGATGTATAATATGGAATGAAAAGACAGGAACTATAATGTAATTTTCTAAAGTCTTCATATAATTAATATCAAATTGCATTGTCTTAAATTAGTTTAGAATTCTGTAAAATTAAGTTACTTAATTACTTTGTAAATATTTTTTTTCGTTATATGAATTATATTCATTTTTTCGTAAGTGTTGAACAAACACACTATTATAATATTTGTTAAAATAACTCGAACACTGTATAAGCTATTTACATGCACTTTGGACTTCGTAAACATAACTTTGATGCAGTATTAATTACAATGTATATTATTAATGTTGTCCATTCATATCAATAAACAATAAAATGTATATTTTATCCATTTTCCGGCATCACTTTTAGATATAATCGCTTTTTACAAATAATAAAAAATGGTTAGATTTTACTTAGAATAATTTCAAAACATTTAAAAAAATGGTTTTAAAGCAATTATATTTTGAAAAATATTTAAATATTATATTAGTGTTCAATTTGTATAATCCATGAAAATATGTATGAGGTAACACTTTTAATTACCATTTAATTTTTTAGAAATTTTAAATACAACTTTTTCTATGTAATCTGCGATTATATTTAGAAGCGCAGTTCATTCTAATATCTCCAAAAAATCTCAATATTTCGTTGAGCTTGCATACTTTTCAAAAAGTTTCATTTAATTATTACTACAACCATATTAAGTAATTTTAAATTGTTTATCTATATATATGAGGGCATTGTATCCATCTAAATATTCATTGAAATTGTTACATAATGTAATTAACGCTTTCAAAAGACCGACAACATTTGTAAAGTAATAAATTTGGTTATATACCAGCTTACTTGTTTTATATTAATTTTTATATTAAATAATAACTAATTTTTTAAATAATTTTATAAATAATAATAATCAAAGGAGTATTGAAATATCCAAAAAGTTGCAATTCCGAAATTAAAATATTGCATCTATAACGAAGCAATTCAAAACTGTAAAATACATATAATCAGTAAAAACAAATCGAAATAAAAAACGTTTTTGTAATTTTTGTAATTTTTGTAATTTTTGTAATTTGCATTTTTCTATTTATTCTTAAAAATAAAAAAAATATTTTATTTTATTTAGTTTCGTTTAGTTTATTTAGTTTTTTTTATATCGTTCGTTTATTTTATTGGATTTTAAAAGTAATTAAAGAAAATATATGTCTTATTTTTTGAAAATGCTTATTCAATGCTTAAATAATTAAGGACGTAATGAAATGTCTCATTTGTTTATGTTAGGTTACCTAAAACGTCAATGAAAGTGCATGGTCACTAATATATAGCTTTATTTTATACCCGATAAACTTGATAGATCCATATTCACATTAATGATATTAGCCATTTAATTATGATATTAGCATAATGTGTACGTATCGTATAACATACCTAATATGATGTGTATCGAAATTCACGCTTCCTAACGGTCTTAAGTGGCTGCCATCACATACAATGCCACTTATAATAGCTACCGTTATAAAACCGTCGACATGTCAATATGCAAAATGAGTAGCCGATTGATATTTTGTGAGGCTCAAATAGTGTGCCCCTTCAACCAATCTCGATGTGCATTTTATAATAAAGAATTATAATTATAATAAGAATTCATAATGGAGTAAGTTTTATAACGCGAGAGTATTATTATATTTTTTAAATTTGACAAATAGTCATTTTGTTTTTTAATTAAAAAAATGTTTACGGCATTAATTATTTTAATTTTAATATCAGATATTATCTATACATATTATAAGTGTACAATTTTTTTGTACACCTTATACTCTGCTAATGTAAAATGCGTTTAGGTGAAAAGTAGGTAATTAATTAGTAATAATAATTTTGTGATTATTACATTTCTTCGATTCATGCGCTAAAAGAGTTTCTAATTATAGAGCAAATACTCCATTAATTATTGTTTTATAAAATGCGATATCTTACAATATAGAAATGCATATTTACACTTATAAAAACATTAATTGACAGCAAATATATCAACACCAACTTTTTAAATTAATTATATTAAAGTACAAAAGACATTGCTTTTATAATTATATAATCTTAAATTAGCATTCTAGCCGCGCTATTTCAAAACTAATATTATTTTACTAAATTTCTAGTCCACACAATAATATAAAATGACTACCTATATAATTAGAAAATGGTCAAATATTATATAAAGGATACTTCTTGTTTATATTAGTTAAATTTGATTTAATATTTTTGTTACTCTTTTATTTAGATAAACCTATATGCAAACAATTCTGCTCAATCCAATTTTGAACATGTAATCTCTATACTTTGATCTATATCGACAAATTTGAATCATATATGACATTAGAGAATCACAGAAAGCTTATACTGCGAACATGAATTATAAGATGCTTATTTCTTTCATCTCAGTTACTTAAATTAAATCGATTTCGTTATTGTTGTTGTTAGTTTACTAATATGATACCGGTTCAATGCCTTTTTCGTTTCAACTTTCAATTAACCTTTATATATATATGAAGAGAAAACCCCTAAATACTCCTAAATTTGAAAGATTGTCAACATAAGTTACTTGAGTTCTGAAATATTATACTTTAATGATGATTTAATAAAAATTGTATAGATCGTTATTCTCAGAAATAAACAAATAAAAGAAATTGGAATGATTGTAAACATATTTTATAGATATTATGTGTGGTTTAATATAAACTCATTCCTTTTGTTTGACCATTCTGGAGTTTAGTCATGAATGTTAGTTTTTGCGTAAAACCATTCTGATATATTATGAAATTTAGTTTCTCATTTGACAGTCGCTTTGAAAAATTCTGTTTCTTTTTTTTATTTCTATATTATTTGTTTTGTGGTAGTGTTGAGGATTTGAATAGGCTGTGGTCATTTACTAGTACTCAATAGTTTTATAATCTCAAAGGTAAATAAATCAAGATAAGTACAACTTTTTATGATACTGTCGTTATTATAAATGTTAAATAAAAGCGTAATGCAAAACGTCAAAATGAATTGATAAAAACAAAACTTTAATTATAGATGTTTCTGCAATATGAAGATGTTATATTATAGGGCCATGTGAATGAACCATATTATAGAATATTAGTGACAGTTAGTGAAACTAGCTGAAATAGTTTATTGAGACTGGATTAAGACAGTATCGTTTAGACCTAAACCAGTACGAAAATATATAAATTTATTTGTACATGCATATTGATATCGATACAGGATTTTTATCTTGTGTAAGCTAAGTGGATATTATGTCTTGTTTATATGGTATTTCTATATATATATATATAAAATATAAAGAAGAGATTTCTAAGTTTATTTTTCTAATTTTATTTACGAGGTTGTTTAGTGTTTACTTTTGCTTTTCTATCTTTCAAATCAAATTGATTGGTACTATACTTGTTATACTCTAAGCACAAATTAGTTGTGTGTAATAAAGTTATAGAATTTAACACATCACTCTTGAAATATATACAATTATTGATGTTATATGACTGCGAACATGTATTGTATAACCCAATAATACACTCCAGTATGTAAGAAATCTAATTTTTTTATTTTTCTTTCAAACCAATTAAACTGTTTGGGAAGCTTATATTTTATAATATATGATTATCTATATAAGTAGTATAGGAAGGGTCGATTCTGCCGCAGTTATAAATAGATTTATGAGTCATGGACCCCCCCTACCC